>QRFJ01000151.1:625514-718014 GCA_006176705.1 Cocos nucifera
GCTGTTGCAATGAAAATACTTTCCTTTGGCAGTGGCTTTCATCCTCGGCTCTGTCTTCTTCTTCTTTCCTCCTTCCACCTTCTGCTTTTTCACAGACTTCTTTTTCTTTTCATAAGACTTTCTTTTGGAAGAAGTCTGTTCCATAGCAAGAACTGAGTCTTTAGAACTTTTCATAGGAAGCTCAGTGGTGACCAGCATGTTCATTAATTCGGCCAAAAAATTTTGAAGTTTATGCATGTGGTAATTCATGATGAATTATCCATATGCATCAGTCAAGGAATGCAGAATAATATCATTCTGTAGATCCAAGTCTAACTTCACACCGAGCTTCTTAAGCTCTTCCATGTCCTTGATCATTATCAGACAGTGATCTTGGACTGACTGTCCATCATGCATCTTAGCCTTAAAAAGTCATTTCGTGACTTGATATTTGGCTGCACGACTCTATTCACCAAACATCTCCTGCAGGTGAGCCAACATTTGATGAGCAGTCCTGATATCTTCATGTTGGCGTTGGAGCTCATCAGACATTGAGCCCAACATGTAATATCTGGCCCTATTATCTTCGTCTATCCATTTTTTTAGAGACGCTCTCTGTTCAGTGGATGGATGGGCTGGTAAGGTGGGAGGGTCTTGGTTCAATACATGGGTTAACTTCTCAAAACCCAAAATGATTTTGTAGTTCCTGAGCCAATCTTTATAATTGGGTCCAGTCAGTTTATGTGTGTCGAGAATACGTGCTAATGGGTTGGACGCAGACATTTTCCTGCAGAGAGTCAAAGATTCTAGTTAGATATTGTAATTATGACTTGATCAATTTATTTAAAAATTTTATTTTTTTTAAATAAATTAGCTCCCACTATTTTCTCAGATTCCTACACTCCCTCTGTAGAGATGCAAAAATCTCCACGATTAATGATTTTTAGTGGGTGATGCGGTCTCATCAACTGACTTATCACCTCACCTAATAGTTATTGGTGATGGGTTAGCCAATGAGTGAACAACTCTTGTTCAATGATTCTCTAATCATGGTGCACCCAAACTTGATCTCTAATTCATGAATCTCACCGTATCTGGAATATTGATCCACTCCTTAGTTAAGTCAGACCCACCATTTACACAGACTGAATTTCTAATTGAGTCTCTCACCGTATCCAAAATATTGAGCCCAACTCATCTTCCAGCCCATAGCATCCAATGCCTAATAGACATGGTTGCATCTTCCCGGTGCAACTGAGCCACTGTATCCAGTCGAGAACAATCAACCTCGGAAAGGGTCTGCACATCTACAATGGTGGAAGATCTTAGACTTAATCTTTTCTTAGAGAGAATTGATTCAGGTCTCATTAAACTAGACTTATCATAGTCATATCAATTATGACTAACCTAGTGATATGGGTTAGCTCGGATTATTGACCACCTCAGATCAAAACTGTGTCAACAGATATGGTCAGGTAAGTGAGACTGGTGGAAGGGATATGCCATTAACTTGTATAAGAATGCATTCAGATCGAGTAGCTCCCAATTAAAAATCAGTCGGTCGTATGTGCCAAACTTACCTTAGACACCAAATTGTTGAGCCAAAACCAATTGGGTTAGCCTACAATCCATACTCTAACCTCTAAGCCTAATTAGGTCTTGCTTGATCATGACTCGATCTTGACCCAGACTTAATCATATTAGGTTGGTCAATTTAAGCATTGTTGATCCCATCTAACCAACTCTTGATTCGGTTTGATCAACCGCTTAGACCTAATTGAGCTACCCAAGCCCGAACCCAATATTATGAATATGTCTTAGATCTGAAATTCTCAATTTTAGACCTAATTAATATTCCATAATCTTAATTCTTAATTAAGTAGGATTCATAAACAAAATATGCACAATAAATCATAGGGTTTTAGGATCTAGGGTTTTGCAGAAAGTAAGTTTTGGATTTCTGATTAAGGACGAACGCGCAGTACCCCTACATATCATAAGAACACCCCATCAGATGGGAGGAGAGGACTTTTAAATCCTTCTTCATTCTTATGACCGAACGGCCAAGAGGAATGCCTTAATCGGGAACATGTAATACTACAAAATAATTTTAGATCTATATCATATATCTCATATACAAATTAGATCTAATCATGACATATTTTGCATACATCTCATGTATTGAATTATGCATGTTTTCAGATCTAAATTATTTCATAATAATCTAAAAAAATAGATTTAAATTGATCTTATTAAAATAAACTTTAATCTAGACAACTATGTAGAACTACTTTATAACTAGTCTAGACATGCATCAATCATATCTCATATGATGTTTAAAATTAAATAATTTTATTTACTATTTTTTAGATGTTATTATAATAATTATAATATCAAAAAATAGTAAATAAATAGATCTAAAATATGATTTAATCAAATTAAATTGAATCCTATCTTTTGCTATATGACCTAATCTCAGGTGCCATAGATATCTGTCGTTTGGACTATCCCTAGGTCATTTGGCATTCACGTTTTGCTCGATAGTTAGAATAGGTACATCAATATGTAGCTGATAAAGATCGTTAATAAGAAAACCATTTGCAATTTTATTTCTTTCATAAAGAATGTTACAATGGTCCTTAAAGAAGGTAATCATATAGCCTTCTAGTGCTAAGCATGAAACAGAAATCAAATTCCTGCTAGCTGCAGGCACATAATAACAGTCTTTCAAAACTAAGTCTAAACCAGATGGTAATCGAAGAGGGTATGTTCTCCACCACCACTATAGCAACTCTTGCTCCATTACCGATGCATAGGATCATGTCTCCATCCCTCAGCCTCCTGCTATCCTCAAGACCCTGCATGGAAGTGCACAGATGAGCACTAGAACCAGAGTCAAGCATCCAACTAGATGTAGAAGAAATCATAAGGTTAGACTCAATAACGAGCATACCTCCAGAAGGACCTTCCTTCTTATTCTTCAGGGTGGCCAGGTAAGTAGGGCAGTTCCGCTTCCAATGGCCGTCGCTGTTGCAATGAAAACACTTTCCTTTGGCAGCGGCTTTCATCTTCGGCTCTGCCTTCTTCTTCTTTGCTCCTTCCACCTTCTTGCTTTTTCACAGACTTCTTTTTCTTTTCATAAGACTTTCTTTTGGAAGAAGTTCGTTCCATAGCAAGAACTGAGCCTTTAGAACCTTTCATAGAAAGCTCAGCGGTGACCAGCATGTTCATTAATTCGGCCAAGAAATTTTGAAGTTTATGCATGTGGTAATTCATGATGAATTGCCCATATGCATCAGTCAAGGATTGCAGAATAATATCGTTCTGCAGATCCAAGTCTAACTTCACACCGAGCTTCTCAAGCTCTTCCATGTCCTTGATCATCATCAGACAGTGATCTTGGACTGACTGCCCATCATGCATCTTAGCCTTAAAAAGTCATTTCGTGACTTGATACTTGGCTGCACGACTCTGTTCACCAAACATCTCCTGTAGGTGAGCCAACATTTGGCGAGCAGTCCCGATATCTTCATGTTGGCGCTGGAGCTCATCAGACATCGAGCCCAACATGTAATATCTGGCCTTATTATCTTCGTCTATCCATTTTTTCAGAGATGCTCTCTGTTCAGTGGATGGACGGGCTGGTAAGGTGGGAGGGTCTTGGTCCAATACATGGGTTAACTTCTCGAAATCCAAAATGATTTTATAGTTCCTGAGCCAATCTTTATAATTAGGTCTGGTCAGTCTATGTGTGTCCAGGATACGTGCTAATGGGTTGGACGCAGATATTTTTCTGTAGAGAGTCAAAGATTCTAGTTAGATACTGTAATTATGACTTGACCAATTTATTTAGAAATTTTATTTTTAAACAAATTAGCTTCCACTATTTTCTTGGATCCCTACACTCCCTCTGTAGAGATGCGAAAATCTCCACGATTAATGATTTCTAGTGGGTGGTGCGGTCTCACCAACTGACTCATCACCTCACCTAACAGTTATTGGTGATGGGTTAGCCAATGAGTGAACAACTCTTGTTCAATGATTCTCTAATCATGGTGCACCCAAACTTGGTCTCTAATTCATGAATCTCACCGTATCCGGAAATATTGATCCACTCCTTAGTTAAGTCAGACCCACCATTTGCACAGACTAGATTTCTAATTGAGTCTCTCACCGTATCCAAAATATTGAGCCCAACTCATCCTCCAGCCCATAGCATCCAATGCCTAATAGACATGGTTGCATCTTCCCGGTGCAACTGAGCCACTGTATCCAGTCGAGAACAATCAACCCCGGGAAGGGCCCGCACATCTACAATGGTGGAAGACCTCAGACTTAATCTTTTCTTAGGGAGAATTGATTCAGGTCTCATTAAACTAGACTTGTCATAGTCATAACAATTATGACTAACCTAGTGGCATGGGTTAGCTCGGATTATTGACCACCTCAGATCAGAACTGTGTCAACAGATATGGCCAGGTAAGTGAGATCGGTGGAAGGAATATGCCATTAACTCGTACAAGAACGCATTCAGGTCGAGTAGCTTCCAATTAAAAATCCAGTCGGTCGTATGTGCCAAACTTACCTTAGACACCAAATTGTTGAGCCAGAACCAATTGGGTTAGCCTACAATCCAGACTCTAACCTCTGAGCCTAATTAGGTCTTGCTTGATCGTGACTCGATCTTGACCCAGACTTAATCCTATTAGGCTGGTCAATTTAAGCATTGTTGATCCCATCTAACCAACTCTTGATTCGGTTTGATCAACCGCTTAGACCTAATTGAGCTACCCAAGCCCGAACCCAGTATTATGAATATGTCTTAGATCTGAAATTCTCAATTTTAGACCTAATTAATATTCCATAATCTTAATTCTTAATTAAGTAGGGTTCATAAATAAAATATGCACAATAAATCCTAGGGTTTCAGGATCTAGGGTTTTGCAGAAAGTAAGTTTTGGATTTCTGATTAAGGACGAACGCGCAGCACCCCTACACATCATAAGAACACCCCATCGAGATGGGAAAGAGAGGGCCTTTAAACCCTTCTTCATTCTTATGACCGGACGGCCAAGAGGAATGCCTTAATCGGGAACATGCAATACTACAAAATAGTTTTAGATCTATATCATATATCTCATATACAAATTAGATCTAATCATGGCATATTTTGCATACATCTCATGTATCGAATCATGCATATTTTTAGATCTAAATTATCTCATAATAATCTAAAAAAATTAGATTTAAATTGATCTTATCAAAATAAACTCTAATCTAGACAACTATGTAGAACTATTCTACAACTAGTCTAGACATGCATCAATCATATCTCATATGATGTTTAAAATTAAATAATTTTTATTTACTATTTTTTAGATGTTATTATAATAATTATAATATCAAAAAATAGTAAATAAATAGATCTAAAATATGATTTAATCAAATTAAATTGAATCCTATCTTTTGCTATATGACCTAATCTCAGGTGCCATAGATATCTGTCGTTTGGACTATCCCTAGGTCGTTTGGCATTCACGTTTTGCTCGATAGTTAGAATAGGTACATCAATATGTAGCTGATAAAGATCCATTAATAAGAAAACCATTTGCAATTTTATTTCTTTCATAAAGAATGTTACAATGGTCCTTAAAGAAGGTAATCACATAGCCTTCTAGTGCTAAGCATGAAACAGAAATCAAATTCCTGCTAGCTGCAGGCACATAATAACAGTCTTTCAAAACTAAGTCTAAACCAGATGGTAATCGAAGAGGGTATGTTCTCACCACCACTATAGCAACTCTTGCTCCATTACCGATGCGTAGGATCATGTCTCCATCCCTCAGCCTCCTGCTATCCTCAAGACCCTGCATGAAAGTGCACAGATGAGCACTAGAACCAGAGTCAAGCACCCAACTGGATGCAGAAGAAATCGTAAGGTTAGACTCAATAACGAGCATACCTCCAGAAGGACCTTCCTTCTTGTTCTTCAGGGTGGCCAGGTAAGTAGGGCAGTTCCGCTTCCAATGGCCGTCGCTGTTGCAATGGAAACACTTTCCTTTGGCAGCGGCTTTCATCCTTCGGCTCTGCCTTCTTCTTCTTTGCTCCTTCCACCTTCTGCTTTTTCACAGACTTCTTTTTCTTTTCCATAAGACTTTCTTTTGGAAGAAGTCTGTTCCATAGCAAGAACTGAGCCTTTAGAACCTTTCATAGAAAGCTCAGCGGTGACCAGCATGTTCATTAATTCGGCCAAGGAATTTTGAAGTTTATGCATGTGGTAATTCATGATGAATTGCCCATATGCATCAGTCAAGGATTGCAGAATAATATCATTCTGCAGATCCAAGTCTAACTTCACACCGAGCTTCTCAAGCTCTTCCATGTCCTTGATCATCATCAGACAGTGATCTTGGACTGACTGCCCATCATGCATCTTAGCCTTAAAAAGTCATTTCGTGACTTGATACTTGGCTGCGCGACTCTGTTCACCAAACATCTCCTGTAGGTGAGCCAACATTTGGCGAGCAGTCCCGATATCTTCATGTTGGCGCTGGAGCTCATCAGACATCGAGCCCAACATGTAATATCTGGCCTTATTATCTTCGTCTATCCATTTTTTCAGAGATGCTCTCTGTTCAGTGGATGGACGGGCTGGTAAGGTGGGAGGGTCCTGGTCCAATACATGGGTTAACTTCTCAAAACCCAAAATAATTTTGTAGTTCCTGAGCCAATCTTTATAATTGGGTCCGGTCAGTCTATGTGTGTCCAGGATACGTGCTAATGGGTTGGACGCAGACATTTTTCTGTAGAGAGTCAAAGATTCTAGTTAGATACTGTAATTATGACTTGACCAATTTATTTAGAAATTTTATTTTTAAATAAATTAGCTCCACTATTTTCTCGGATCCCTACACTCCCTCTGTAGAGATGCAAAAATCTCCACGATTAATGATTTCTAGTGGGTGGTGCGGTCTCACCAACTGACTCATCACCTCACCTAACAGTTATTGGTGATGGGTTAGCCAATGAGTGAACAACTCTTGTTCAATGATTCTCTAATCATGGTGCACCCAAACTTGGTCTCTAATTCATGAATCTCACCGTATCCGAAATATTGATCCACTCCTTAGTTAAGTCAGACCCACCATTTGCACAGACTGGATTTCCTAATTGAGTCTCTCACCGTATCCAAAATATTGAGCCCAACTCATCCTCCAGCCCATAGCATCCAATGCCTAATAGACATGGTTGCATCTTCCCGGTGCAACTGAGCCACTGTATCCAGTCCGAGAACAATCAACCCCGGGAAGGGCCCGCACATCTACAATGGTGGAAGACCTCAGACTTAATCTTTTCTTAGGGAGAATTGATTCAGGTCTCATTAAACTAGACTTGTCATAGTCATAACAATTATGACTAACCTAGTGGCATGGGTTAGCTCGGATTATTGACCACCTCAGAATCAGAACTGTGTCAACAGATATGGCCAGGTAAGTGAGACCGGTGGAAGGGAATATGCCATTAACTCGTACAAGAATGCATTCAGGTCGAGTAGCTTCCAATTAAAAATCAGTCGGTCGTATGTGCCAAACTTACCTTAGACACCAAATTGTTGAGCCAGAACCAATTGGGTTAGCCTACAATCCAGACTCTAACCTCTGAGCCTAATTAGGTCTTGCTTGATCGTGACTCGATCTTGACCCAGACTTAATCCTATTAGGCTGGTCAATTTAAGCATTGTTGATCCCATCTAACCAACTCTTGATTCGGTTTGATCAACCGCTTAGACCTAATTGAGCTACCCAAGCCCGAACCCAGTATTATGAATATGTCTTAGATCTAAAATTCTCAATTTTAGACCTAATTAATATTCCATAATCTTAATTCTTTAATTAAGTAGGGTTCATAAACAAAATATGCACAATAAATCCTAGGGTTTCAGGATCTAGGGTTTTGCAGAAAGTAAGTTTTGGGTTTCTGATTAAGGACGAACGCGCAGCACCCCTACACATCATAAGAACACCCCATCGGAATGGGAAGGAGAGGGCCTTTAAATCCCTTCTTCATTCTTATGACCGGACGGCCAAGAGGAACGCCTTAATCAGGGAACATGTAATACTACAAAATAGTTTTAGATCTATATCATATATCTCATATACAAATTAGATCTAATCATGGCATATTTTGCATACATCTCATGTATCGAATCATGCATATTTTTAGATCTAAATTATCTCATAATAATCTAAAAAATTAGATTTAAATTGATCTTAATCAAAATAAACTTCTAATCTAGACAACTTATGTAGAACTATTCTACAACTAGTCTAGACATGCATCAATCATATCTCATATGATGTTTAAAATTAAATAATTTTTATTTACTATTTTTTAGATGTTATTATAATAATTATAATATCAAAAAATAGTAAATAAATAGATCTAAAATATGATTTAATCAAATTAAATTGAAAACATGCAAGACTATTCTATAGAACTATTCTATTTTAGAACTAGTCATGCATATTTTCTAATCTTAGATCCAAATCATTTAATTTTAATTTTTTCTGATTTTAGATCTGATCACATCTCATGTGACATCTAAAATCACTTATTTTTTAATTAAAATAAATTTAAAATTAGATCTAAATACTTTTAGAACCTTGGCTCTGATACCAGTTGAAGGAAAATCCTGATTTTTCGGACCAGGTTCGTTCAGATCTGATCGGATCAAGAGATATATTTCAAAAATTTTTTTTCTTTGATCTAATTAGATCTAAGATATTTTAGATCTAATTCTTATTATTTTAATAATAAAAATAAAATCTAAATAAATTAAATCAAATTTAATTTACCTTGATGTAGGGTAATCCTATTACCCGTTGATGATCCTGTAAGCAGCGGAAGGTTCTGGATCTAGCCACGCAAGTGCCTGGCCTCTACCGGTATCCACTCAGGCTGGATCTAGAGATCCTCTTCTTCTCTATCACATCTCCAAAAATTAGATCTGGATCTGATCTTGGAGGATCTTCAAAATACCTTTTGAAGATCAGCAGTTGTCCTTTGCAGCAGTGCAGCCTTCTAGCTTTCTGTCGCCTTTCTCTCATCTGGATTGCACCAACTAAGATCCCAAACTCCTTTGGACATGGAGAGGAGAGGGAGAAGATGGACTTGGCATGGAGGAGGAGAGGAGAGGCAGCCTTGGGGCATGGGAATTTTCAATTGCTCTTTGAGTTGGGCGCAGGGTCTTATTTATAGACTATGCGTGATCCAACTCCTCTTCTTCCCAACCAATCACAACCCTTTGTGAAATCAGATCTAAATCTGATTGGTGGGAATAGAGTCCCTTGGATTCCTCCTTAGATGGTGCCTAAGACCAGTCAAACTTGGTTCTTAGGAGAAGTCTAATCGAAATCCAAAAAGGAGATGGAGTCCCTATCCAACAGGGACTCCTGGGCGCCTCCAACTTGGGCACACGCCAAGGGTGGCGTGCGCCCTCCTCCTTGCCAGGTTCTGGTAGGGGGACAAGGCCCCCACCAGCTCTCCAATAGGTGCATGACATGTGGACAAAAGTCAAAGTGTCAATGGTCAACATTTGACCAGTCAAAGGTCAGACTTTTGACCAAAGTCAAAGGAACAAGAAATGGCAGGTGACCAAAAATGGTAGGTAATGTCTTACAAAATAAGACAACCCTTTTCTGACTTGGACAACCTCCAGTCAGACCATATGAAGGCCTCTGATTGAGCACAAACTCCTTTGGCTCAGTCAGGACAACTTATTTATGATAGTAAAAGAAGAACGTTAGGTTCAATCGAGTGCTAGCACGATTTTCCTTGAACCTAATTGAATCTCATTCAGATCAATTGAACTGGATCAGTTCAATTGATGATCACCAGATTCAAACCCTTATTTGTGTGATCCCAGTTAGGTTCAGTTCTGTATGGTAATGGGATATGTCATGATCTCTATCATCGACATCATCGAAACTCCTTTCGATGGATCAGAACTCTTCTGATTCGAACAGCTAGAATGATCGATCATCTAAATCATTCTAATTGCTCCCAAAATCCACCAGTGACACCTAGCAGTATATGGTGGCAACCCATCAGAGCTGAATGCGAACCTCTTGGTGCAGCTACCTGTGTGATTAAGTTCTTCTATCTTGAGCCCCGATCAGATTAGGGTTAAGGTGAACTCGTCAAACCCTAGTCTTCTGTCATATGATGTAATCATTCGATTCAAGTCCGATGTGAAAACCTAAATAGAAACTCTTTCTATTATTTCACTCTGCCATGGCCATGGACTTCTAGGACTTGATTCTCATGATCATCATAGGGCTGCTCCTCTACCACCGAGGTAGATAGATTCCATCTTGATGCATCCAGTTCCTACAATGAACATGCTATAGCCAACATACACCTCAGGGTTCCATATGGCTAGGAGACCGAGTAATGGTGTAGTCAAACTATAACACCCTCAAGATGAACTACCGATGCACCTCAGGTCAAAGAACCAGACACACCACTGCAGCATCGAGTCAGTCATTGACGAGAAGGTAGACTTCCTAATGACTACTCGAGGTGGTCACGCTCAGTGCCCTCGTTCTCTAACGAGTATCCTGTACTCTCGCTTCGGTGTCTCCACACTATAGACTCAAGACTTATTTACTAAAAAGAAGCGATTGTACACCAACCTTTCGAATAAATCACCATCCTCATGATGATCCTATGGTTTGGAGCATTTTATGAGTTAATAATGATTATTCATGTCTTAAATTTTCAACTCTTGAAAATATAAATTATCATTACCATTAACTCAAAGGATGTATCATAGACACTAAATACACATATGTGATAGAAAATAATCAATTTTATTAATTTTAGTTAAAATTATAATTTTGCCCCTAGAAGTATACTACAAGTATCAGCCAATTCTGGCTTCTAGGGCATATATATCTAACACGGGCTTATCATGATACCTGGCCAATCCGCGCACGTCAGTTCACCCAAAATAACAGAAATGCCCTTGTGAGCCATATGGATTAATCCGTAGACCTCTTAGTAGTCACGTCCACCACGTGGACCGCATCGATTTGCCAAGTAGCAGTGGACCATGGTACTCCATGCAGTCTGGGCTATGCGTGTGTGTTGGCTGCATGCGCGCTTGCACACTGGGTTATGCGAGTTCCTGGGCCGCGCCCGTGGATTAGGCTCCACCATCTAACAACTCTCCTATTTAGAGACTAAGATATTCAAATGTGCATCCACCTAAAATTAAAAAAAAACTTTCAAAATATAGGTTAGTACTTTGTGCGACACCTCTTTTTAACTAATTTTGGAGGTCAACTAAGGCCATACACAATCCTAATTTCTCTACGGTGACTACTTTGGTCAATATATCGGCTGAATTCTTCGAGCCCTAAATTTTTTTCAGTGACAAGCTTCCATCTTTAAGCAATACCTTGATGAAATAATATCTCAACTGTATATGCTTTATTCCCGCATGAAACATGGGATTTTTTGTAAGATGAATAGTATTCTAATTGTTACTGAATAGTACATAGTAACTCTGCTCTCTATCCAGTCCTTTCAGTAGAATTTATAGCCAAATCATCTCTTTGCTGGCTTCTATGATTACAATATACTCTACCTCGGTGGTAGAAAAAGCCATAATCTTTTGTAGCTGTGAAACCTAGCTCACTGCTGTCTCGTCAATGGTAAAAATATTTTCAGTCGTGCTCCTCCTGGTGTCGGCATCACCACCTAGGTCTATATCCATAAATTCCTATAGTGTCTAACTGCCCCTCCTATAGCATAGACCTACGTCTTTGGTATCTTTCAAGTATTTGAGGATCCACTTGACAGCTTTCCAATGTTGCTTACCCGAATTAGCCATGTACCTGCTCACAGCTCCCATTGCATGTGCAATGTCGGGTCTTGTGCAAACTATCATATACATTAAGCTACCAACTGCTAAAGCATAAGGAACCCTTGCCATTGTCTTCAACTCATCATCATCCTTGAGTGACTGTTCCTTTGAAAGTTTGAAATGACTTGCCAAAGGTGTCTTCACAGGCTTGGCATCTATCATGTTGAACCTATCTAGCATCTTTTCGATATAGTTACTTTGAATCAGCTTCAATATACCTACCACTCTATCTCTTTCAATTCTCAACCCAAGAATCTATTTTGCTGTGGCCATGTTCTTCATTGCAAACTCTCTTGACAGCTCCCTTTTCTATCTTTCAATCTCTCGCATGTTTCGTCTGGCTATCAGCATATCATCAACATACAAAAGTAAAATAATAAAGTTGCCATCGAGTATCTTGATATAATAGCAATGATCTTCTTGGTACCTTGTAAAATCAATGTTAGTCATGAATCCATCAAATTTTTTATACCATAACCTAGGAGCTTGTTTCAAACCGTACAAGCTCTTCCTTAGCTTGCACACTAGATCTTTCTTAACAAAGACTTCGAAGCCAACAGGCTGCTGCATATATATATATCTTCATCTATCTCACCATGCAAAAAAGTAGTAGTAACATCTAATTGTTCTAAGCGTAAATTTTCAGCAGCTACTATGCTTAGAATAATTCTAATAGTAGAGAGCTTAATAACAGGAGAAAAAATTCAGCATAGTCGATACTTTTTTTCTACTGGAAGCCTTTTATAACTAACTTGGCCTTGTACCTCTTGTTGTCATCATGCTCTTCTTTGATCTTGTAAACCCACTTGTTGTATAGAGCCTTCTTTCCTTTCGATAATGTGCTGAGCTTTCAAGTTTGATTCATCTTAAAGAACTATATCTCATCCTTCTCATAGCTAATTCTCACTGGACCGAATCTTTGCTTTGCATCACTTCCTCATAACATTCGGATTCACCACCATCTATTAATAATAGATAATAAAGAGAAGGTGAATATCTTTCCGATGGTTTTGAGATTCTCACAAATCTTCTTGGTTAAGGTGTCTCTAGCATTAGTTCAGGATCTTCATTTGCCCTGTTGGCAATATTATCCTTTATGATACCTTCTAACTTGACCTATTCATTCTCCTCGACCAGCTCTCCTACACTGTCAAGATCATCCTCATTCTTGCAAAGGCTTCTTTCATTGAAGATCAAGTTCTTGCTTTTGATGATTTTTCTATCCTGCTCACTCTAGAACTTATAGTCAAATTCATTAGTGCCAGACCCAATGAAGAAGCACTTCTTTGATTTTATATCAAGCTTATCTCTTTTTTCAGCATTGACGGGTACATAAGAGACATAACCGAAGATCTTTAGGTGAAGTAAACTTATAGATTTTCTTATTCACTTTTCTTCTGGTAGCTTATAATCAATAGAGACCGAGGGATCTCTATTTAACAAATAGGCAGTAGTGCTAATTGCCTCAGCCCAGAACATCTTGAGCAAACTAGCATGAATCCTCATGCTCCTAGCTCTTTAGTTCAAGGTTTGGTTCATGTGCTCAGCTACCCCATTCTGTTATAGCATGCTTGGGATGATTTTTTCCATCTTGATTCTACTTGCTATGTAGAACTTCTTGAACTTAGTGCTGTCATATTCACCTCCATTGTCTGATCTTAGGTACTTGATTTTCTCGCTAGACTTGTTCTCCACCAAACTCTTCTAATTCTTGAAAGTAGCAAACACATCAGATTTATTTTTTAGAAAATAAATCCATACCTTTTTGGTAGAATCATCGATGAATGTCACATAATATCGTGAGCCTCCAAGAAATGTGATCGAGACTGATACCACACGTCTTGTATACAAGCTCCAGCTTTCTTGTCTTTGATGTTCTACCAATCTTGAAGAAACTGACTTTTTTCTGTTTCTCAAGAATATAGTTCTTGCAAAGATCTACATCAAGAAACTTTAAATCTATCAGCTTATCCTTCTTTAATAGTACCTACATACCTTTCTCGCTCATGTGACTCAGTTTGTAATGCCACAACTCTGAATTTATCTATACTAGTGCCATTGAATCCCTGATATTACTGGTCATGTAAAGGATACCCTGCTTGCTTCCTCGTGCTATCACCATGGCACCTTTGGTGATCTTCCAAGAGCCACCAACAAAAGTTGTAATATACCTCCTAGTATCCAACTACCCAACTAAAATCAAATTTCTCTTTAAACCTAAAATATGTCTAACATTCTTGAGCTTCCATGTTGATTGGCTCAGCATCTTTATATGCACATCATCTTTTTCCATAATATCGAATAGTTCATCATCAACAAGATAAATCTTTTCAAAGTCTCCAGTAATGTAATTCATCATACACTCTTTCTATGAGGTGGAGTGAAACAAAACTCCGAAGTCTAGGATCTATAACTCCATTAAACTACCTATGCCGAGGACTAAGGCATTAGCTGCTATCTTTGTTGCTGCATTGATGGATTCCTCATTCTGCCTTTTATTCTTCTTTCTTGCCCAGCAATTCTTCATGATGTATCCTTTCTTGCCGTAGTATCAATAGCCACCATCTTTTGATTTTGATTAGCTTCTCTATTTGGATTTGGATTTTTCATGGTCTTTGTCGCACTGTGTAGTCCTTCCTCTACCTTCTTGAGTAATCAAGGTAGAACCAAAGCTTTTTCTTGTTGAAAAAATGCCTCGAGATTCAGTCTATAATAAGCCCAGAATAAGATCCAGAATGATGAATAAAATCCAACAAAATCAAGAATAGCCCAAATAGAGTCTAGACAGAGAAGTTACACATGAAGGAAGGTCAGAATGAGGTGACACAGCCCATGGGCCGATGTAGGCCAGCGACGGCATGGGCCAGGCCGGCAGCGCATGGTGGCACTAGGCAAGCCAAGCACTGGGCTGGCCTAGGCGTGTGAGCATGTGCATGGGCGCATGTGAGCCACATGGGCTCCTAGCCCACTCATGCAGTCCATCGCGAACTGCCAGCTCACGAGCGCCCTTATAGACCAATCAACTATTTCCCACATGGTTTCATGTGGTTCAGTGGACTGGGCGGGCGCCCATTTTCCATGATCTTTGGCTTGTTTCATGGATCGATCATGCAATTGAATGGCTCAGACATAAGCCAGTCATGATATGATAGTCCAAGCATGATTTGAGCTGATCTATGACTATTTTTGCATGATTCAACGATCCAAAAGTGAGCTAGTCACAATCAGATGGCCAGAAATTGATGGTCTAGGCATGATCTATGACTATTTTTATATGATTCGATGGCCCAGGAGCAAGCTAGTCACGATCGAATGGCCAAAAATTGATCTCAGATTTGTTTGGGACTGGGTTTCCTACTAAAATATATTTTTTAGATTTCTAGAGTCTATATAACTTTGATTGATGAATCATTTATTATATTAGAGAGTTGGTGACGTCCTAGAGGTACTGAGAGGCTTCTTGAGAGGTTTCAGAGAGTTTTTATAAGAATTTTTGGACTTTTTATTAAGAGACTCTTGTACAGGAGTTGAGTGATAAGTTTTCTTATATTTATTTGATTTTTTTTCTCTTATAGTAAAATTTGCACGCCCCATGGAGGTAGATCTTGATCTAATCTACGTATTTGATTATGTGTTATTTTTTATCTTTTATTCCTTTTTTTTTCTCTTACGGTATCCATACATGAACGAGTGTAATGCAAGTGGTATCAAGAAAGTTCCAAGATTGTGGTATCTTGACCAGACTTCTACAATAATTAATATTAGAGCAAGTTGATACCCTAACAATTGGTATCAGAGCTAGACAATGCCAGTGCATGCAGTTATCCAGATCATGATGGTGTTGATCGAGATCAAAGAATATAAAAAAGATAAGCACAATCAAGATGAAGATCAATCGGTTCGATAGAAAGAGCAATTTTTTTTTATAGCAAGCAAGAATGAAGGACGTGCTCATCCAACACAAATTGATCGATGCTCTCTTGAATAAAAAGAAGCCAGACACCATAGAAGAGAGGATCTAGGAGCAGCTACAGATGTAGATGGTGAGTACCATATGCATGTACTTGATGGATGAGATGATGATCCATGTATTTGGCAAGACTTTTTCGACAGTGCTATGGTTGAAGCTTGAGGAGTTGTACATGATGAAGTTCCTTATCAACACTCTCTTCCTTTGGAGGTAGTTCTACCAACTATGGATGGATGAAAATTAGAGCATGCAGGAGCATTTATCCAACTTCTAGAAGATCCTCACCAACCTTCTTAGTGTTGGTGAGAAAGTTGAGGTGAAGACCAACGTGTTGGTCTTGCTATCATCGCTTCCACTCTCTTTCGAGTCTTTGATAGTTGCTCTTCTTGTAGGTAAGATCACCATCAAAATGGATGAGATCACTACGGTGATTCTCTAGAATGAGATTATGAGGAGAGAGAATCCAGCTTCGAGCTTAGATGGCAATAGCTCAGCTTTGATGATTTATAAAGGAGCAAGTGATAGTAGATGGAATGGTAGAGAATCGCAAGAAGGATGATCCAAGTCTAAGATGAGAGACCATAGCAAAATTAGATGCGATCGATGCAATGAGTTAGGGTATTGAGTCAGAGATTGTCCATAATTCAGAGATCGGATGAGAACTATTCAGTGACAGTCAGTAGCGAGTTAGAGAATGATATCCTGATGATATCTGATAAGATATCTACTTCTTTCTGGTAGTAGATTTTAGATTCTATATGCATCCATCATGTTGGTTGTAGAGAGGAGCAGTTTGACTTTTTAGAGAATAGTGAGGATATTGTTCATCTGCTATCAAGCTGCACGATCAGAGGCATCGGGATGGTTAGTTAGAGGATACATAATAGTGTAGTAAGGAGATTGGGGGAGCTCCTATATACATCAAATTTCAGATGGAATCTTATTTCACTAAGTAGATTGGATTTAAATGGCTATAGGTTAGTAGCTGGTGATGAAATCCTAAAGGTTATGTACAGCGATATGATGATATTAGAGGGAAAGAAGAAGATGAAAGAATATTACTATCTGGCAAGGAGTTCAGTGTGAGGTGGAGCCTCAGGAGCCAGAGAAAGTTCAGTGCGAGGTAGAGCTCTAAGTAGAGGTGGATCGGACATAAGATGAGAAACTCGAAAGGATGAGTAACGACGTTGCAGAGTGAAGTTTCTATTATTGCAGGAGACTTCTTCGAGCAAGTCTTTGATTAGAGTGGACACAGCCATTGATGGAGGTAGGATTGAGTAGCCTGGCTCGACTCCCATGTTTGCTCATCCATGAGATAGGTGGCGTGCCCCAGGGCATGAGGGCGAGATGAATCATAGACTCTCAAAGATAGGTGAAGATCGAATATCAAGTCAAGATAGAATTATTGAGAAAAATATCTTGATATTTGGTCCATAATAAGTCCAAAACAAGATTTAGGATGATGAATAGAATCCAATGAGACCAAGAATAGCTTAAATGGAGTCCAGACGGAGAAGTTACGTATGAAGAAAAATCGGAGCAAGGTAGCATAGCTCATGGGCCCGTTGGAGGGGCCCATAGGCCGATGCAGGCTGGTGGCAGCCCGAGCCAGGCCAGTAGCATGCAGTGGTGCTAGGCCAGCCCAGGTGCACGAGTGCGTGCATGCATGCACAGGCTGAGCGGGCATGGGCCGCATGAGTGCCCAATCGTTGGCTCACGAGCACCCATATGGACCAGCTGGCCATTTCCCATAGGGTTTCACGTGGTGCAGTGGATCGGGTGGGCATTTCTTGCCCATTTCCTACTATCTTTGGCCTATTTCATGGACTGATTGCACAATTGGATGGCTCAGATGTGAGTCGATCGCGATCCAATGGTCCAAGCATGATCCGAGCTGATTTGGGACTATTTTTGCATGATCTGACGGTCCAGAAGTGAGCTGGTCATGATCGGACAGCCAGATACTAGTGTGTTTGGGATTGATTTCCTACTGAAATACTATTTTTGGATTTTTAGAGTCTATATAACTTTGATTAACATCGAAGAGCTGGTGACATCCTGGAGGTACTAGGAGATTTCAAAGTGCTTTTATGAGGATTTTGAGGCTTTTTATTGAGAGACTCTGGTACAAGGGTTGTGTGGTAAATTTTTTTTGTATTTGTTTGATTTTTTTCTCTCATAGTGAAGTTTGCATGCCCCATGAAGATAGATGTTGGTCTAATCTATATACTTGATTGTGTGCTATCTCTTATCTTTTATTCTTCTTTCTTTTTTCTTATGGTATCCACATGTAATCGAGTGCAATGCAAGTAGTATCAAGAAAGTCCTGAGGTGGTGGTGTCCTGGCCAAACTTTCATAATAATTGATATCAAAGTGAGTTGATACATCTTTGGACTCTCTCCTCCTGATGTTTTCACTGAGAATTAGGTTTCAGATCTCTTTAAATTTCAGCTTACTTGAGCCACAAGAACCACTCACAGCAGTCACGGTAGCATCCCAACTCTCGGGCAAAGAAAGCAATAAAATTAAAACATGAACTTCATCCTCAAAACTAATTTCGACAAAGCTTAATTGACTAGTAGTTAAAGTAAATTCATTGATGTGATTAGTAATAGATGCACTTTCGAGCATCTTCAAATTGAATGGACGATGCATAAGATATATTTTATTGGAGGCTAAAGACTTCTCATACATGTTGGACGGAGCCTTCATCAAATCAGCCATCATCTTTTTCTTTATGATGTTGAATATGATGTTCCTGACCAACATCAGTCAGATAACTTTCAAAGCCTGGCAGTCTAATAATTCTCAATCTATTTATGACATCTCGACAGGCTTCTTTTCTAGTAATGATAGGTAAAGCTTTTTCTAGTACTAATAGTCCTCAATCTACATCTTTTAGAATCCAAAGTTTTCCCATCAAACCTATCGATCTTTATTTTTTCTTCGTCTTCTACTATCGCTTCCACTCTTTTTCTCAAACCTGATGCTGTAATACCAATTGTTAGGATCGACTGAACAGAGTGTTATAAATCGATACACAGTAGATATGGTAGTCGCATAAGAAAAAATAAAAATAAAATCATATAAGCACAAAATATAGAAAATTTATGTGGTTCGAAGTTTCTTACTCCTACATCCATGATTGCATAGAATAATATTTTCACTAAGAACAGGAAGTTACAAGAAGTCTATAAGAGATGAGAATAAAAATAATCTCTCTTTTTTTTCTTTTTTTGGATACAAGAACTGCCCCAAACAGGAAGAAGAAATCCCATCCTAGAGATGATTCACTCATCCAGTGATCTCCTAGGACTGCTTATAAGAAGAACCCCTATCCTTTTTCTCTCTCTCTTTTTCTCTCTTGAAAAGACTCTCGGCTATTCTCTATGTCTTTTTGCCAAGCGGTAGGTGCCCATAGGCCTATTTAAAGGCTAAAAATTGCTTCAATTCGAGTCCAAAATAGAGAACAGAGTCCAATCCAAACTCAAATCAAGGTTTAGACCATCAGATTACGTGTACATCAAGTCTCAACTATCTGATCGTGCTCCAAATCACCATCCAATCAAACTTGCTCAAGCCGCAATTAATGCTATCCATTCGATCACATCTCATGCACCCATGGACCACCTGTAGACCGGGCTTATCATGATCTCTGGCCAATCCGTGCATGCCGGCTCATCCAAAATGATAGAAATGCCCCTATAAGCTGCGTGGATTAATCCGTAGATCTCTTAATGGTCTACGTCTATCACATGGACTGTGCACACGTTCGTGTGCTAGGCCATGCAGGTGCCTGGCCCATACTTCTACCTGGGCCATGAGCCCGCATGGGCTACTGGCTCCTGGATTGTGCTAGTTTATTTGGGCCATGCTCAGCTATCAGGCCGGGCTCTGCTGGGGCCCCTTTTTTTTTTTTTTTTAAGGTTTTCTTTTGGGCTTGGGCTTCTTGGATCTCTTGTAGGTGGATTAGGCTCCATCATTTAACAATGTGGTGTTATACAGGTCATCATGTACCTACTTCCAAAGGTGGCTATTATTGTAATACGATCCCAAAGCTTTTTGTGTTCTCCTACATGCTATTAATTGGGTTAGCGTGCTCCAAATGGTTGGAGGACATTTTTGTAGTTATGCATATTTAAATATATGCGCTTAGATGGATGAGGCTGTGAGTTCGAGTTGCTTATGTTCCGGTGCAAATATTCCATTGCATGGATGTGAACGTAGCCTTTAATTAGATGATGCTGCAGAGTGATTCGGAGTTCAAATATACAAAAGGTCATCACCATGGGATCCCTTTTTCTTTTATATAACACTGCTTTTTCTAGGAGCAAGAAGGTTACAGAGGTTAATCATTGTCTCTTTTCCTTGGTAACATAGCTCAGCAACATGAGTTCTAGATTCTCTAATGTTTTTTTTTTTTTTTGGTGGCTAGAGTTCTAGATTCTCTTATGTACATTCTGGAATTTGCTTCTGCTTATATTCTTCTGAAGATTGGCACCTCTGCTTATTTTCACTGGTGCGCTACCATGTGGAGGAACAAAGACTAAAAAAAATACTTCCAAATTGTTGAATCTAATAATATTTGCACATAGTACGAGCATGATAATCTACTTCTATGGTTCTTTTCATGTTCTAGTGGACAAAATTCGTCTATTGAGGTCATGACAAGATATAATCTAGGAAGAACTTCTTCGCCCACCATCCACCCCTTTGCAAGAATCTCAAAGTGTATGTAAGTTAAATTTTATCTAATGAAGCCTCTCTAATGGTTCTACCAAGAAAAAAAAAAGCCTCCCTAATGGAGACTGAATAAGAAGAATAAATAAATAAAAATAAAAAAAAATAGGTGGACAAGAAAAGGAGAATCGGTATGGCCCCTCCTTTCAAAGTCTCCTCATGCTCTCTACTTCTCTCACATCTACTATCTATTAGGGGCTATTAATCTACCGTCTGACTCATCATCAACTGACTAACCATTGACCACTGATGGTCGTTTGCCGACTGACGATCGATGATAGAAGGACTCACTGAAGGATCAGCGGTCTACTGACTCACTATTGATCGGATTGCCACAAGCGACGGGAGCACCAACATACTGCCATCTGAGAGACGTTTGATCTGACAAACAACGATCCAAAAATCTTTTGATCGATTGTCGATCGGTCTGAAACCTTCTGACCAATTGTTGATCGATCTAAAGCCTTCCGACCGACCATCGATCGATCTCAAGCATTCTAACCGACCATCGATCGATCAGTATCAAGTCAGTCAGCTGATCGACGAACTAAACAACTCATCCAGACCACGATTGGCTTTACAAAATCGCGCCCGAAAAGAATAGGAAATGATGATTAGTGGGTAGTTTTAATTACTTACCCACGATTATACTAAACCAAAAAAAGAGAGACCCATGCACTTAGAGGTTATCACTCCAACACCTATAAAAGGAAGGTAACTTGATCAGTTTGGAGGGACATCTAATATCTTTAGAGCAATCTCTATCACTTTGCTCTCAGATTTCTGTTCGACCAATTCACTCTACTAATTTAGGCATCGAATGGTCCTCGTCGGAGCCAACTCTAGTCAGTACGGACTTATTCTTGTAGGCTTTCCGACGTTCGATCGCAGGCATAGGTGGATTGGCAACAATAGAATGGCGCGTTAGGTAGAGGAGTTAAGAACTTCGAATCAACAACAAATTCCAAGAATGTCGAAAACTCATGCTTGCAATTCAACCAGCTCTGTCGGCCAATCATCCCGGTGAGAGGCGCTTCCCCCTCCACCGCCAGCAACGGTGGAATATAGCTTTTCGCATCTAGCAGTTACGTCGGATGTGCAGGCCCAACAACTAGCTGTGTTAACGTAGCAGGTCCAGATTCTAATAGAGACTGTATGCAATCTCCAATAGCGACCACCCATGGTGGCGGAAGGCCCAGTGGTGCGGGTGGCACTGTCTAGGCACAACCACCATGCACCAAGGTACTTAGTCTCACCTTCACCGGAGCAACCATCTCGATGCTTGCATCAGATGGAGTCTCCGTCTCCTCACCGCTCTCAAGGAACCACTCGATAGTTGCAGCGATCCATCTCTCCTTCCTCTCATCGGAGCCAACACAAGGGAAAACGATCACGCGGCCCTACGACTTTCCCCTCCTCCATCTCTTCTAGAGGATCGATGCTGGGGATGTTGCACCAGCAACGATTAAGTGACTATGAACGAAAGTTCAAAAAAATCAACCGTCGATTGGTCCAGATCCATGAGGACACAAAGGGAGGATCCTCTGATGGTCCTTGTGTCCACTTGGCCCTCCCTTCTCCTCGTGTGTCTTGAATGTGTCAATCCCATCGTGATTCAAGATACCTGAAGTGGAGTCATACGATGGCTCCACCGACCCAATCGATCATCTCCAGAGCTACAAGGCTCTCATGATGATCCAGGGGGTGAATGACGCCCTTATGTGCATCGACTTTCTAGCCACTCTTCGAAAAGCTGCTCGAGCCTAGTACTTTAGGCTTCAGTCGAGAAGCATCGACTCCTTCGAGCAGCTCAAAGAGTTCTTCATGGTCCACTTCAGTACTAACCGAAGGAAGCCGTAAACTTTAGATAGTCTTTTCTCGATCAAGCAGAATGAAGGAGAGACTCTTTGGACCTTCGTGGCGTGTTTTAATACCGCCATGCTTGAGGTCCAAAGCCTTAACGAAGAAGTAGCCATTTCGACCATGAGGCAGGGTTAGCGGGGCTTTCGGTTCATCTACTCGTTGGATAAGAACCTCCCTCAGACTTGTGCCAAACTTCTAGAGCGTGTGGATAAATACATTCGCATTGAAGAAGGTGCTTCTGATCGGCGCCAATAAAATGAAAAGGGTCAAAAGAAGAAATAGTGGAAGAACGATGCTTCGGTCGGTCCCAATCGACCCATTTTGAATAAGGAAGCGATGTCCTCCCAACTCAGTCTAATGTTGATCCATTTGAAGAGTCAGTACAATAAGTATACCCGCTTCTCCACTCCATGAGCTCAGATCTTGATGGAGATCGAAGGAGAGGAATACCTTGGTTGACCCCCATCGATGAAACATTCGGGCAAAGACAAAAAGAGGTACTATTGATTCCATCGCAACTTCGGTCATGACACCAAACAGTACTTCCAGCTAAAGGATGAGATCGAGGCACTCATTCGATAGAAATTTCTCAACAAGTTTCAGCTCCACCGCCCAACTCAACCGCATGATGATCAACCACCACCGTTGGGGGAGAACCATCTAAACTGGCCGATGGCTGGGGTGACCAATATGATTTCTGGATGATAAAGAGTCAGGGGGCAACATCTGAAGAAGAATCGGCTAAGAAGCGACGATCCGTTGAACCTTTTTCTTTTTTGGATGATGATGTAAGGAGAATTCAAACTTCCAATGATGATGCTATCGTCGTCTCAGCGATAATAGTGAATTATGATGTAAAAAGTGTCCTCATAGATAATGAAAGTTCAACTAATATTTTATTTTACTCGACTTTCTTTCGAATAAAATTATCGACAGAACAACTCCAAAAAGTTTCTATCCTTTTGGTCAGATTTACAGGAGACGCCGTCGATGTTGAGGAAGAGATAAATCTTTTATTGACTACGGAGATGGAACCTCGATAAAGCACTATCATCTTGACATTTATGGTCGTTAAAGTCCCATTGGCATAAAATGCCATACTTAGAAGGTTGGGACTCAATGCCCTTAAGGCGATAGTGTCTACGTATCACTTACTAGTCCAATTTTCGACTAAGGCCAGAGTTGGAGAAATGCAAGGCGACCAATAAATTGCTCGACGCTGCCTCACAATCACTACAAAGAAGAATAAGTCGGAAGATTCTTCGCCACTAGAAGGACTTGGTTAGTGGGAAGATGAAAAATGAGATGAGCCAGCTGAACAGTTGATCTCCATCCCATTGCAAGAGAATGACCCGACTAAGATGTTGGAAAATGTATCCTAAAGCCAATCATCTAGGCTGTAGATGATTGAGCTAAATATAATTATATTTAAATTATTAATAAATAAAATTATTATTTTTACTTTTTCATCATTTTGTGCATCTTCCTGTAATGAACTCTTCTGTGATGAAGTCCTAGGACTATTTAGACTCGATAAAGAAGAATTTATCAATTAGTCCTTAAACTAGTTTGCGATCAAATGATACGCTGTTACCTATGACAATAACGTATCAAGTATAGGTCGTTATGTGCCATAAGTATTGGTTATCGTCTTAACCAAGAAGTATGGAGATACAGTTATGGCATACAGGTAAAGTGTAGGGGTACATTTAACTGAACGTGATCCAACTGCAGAGCTCTTTGCTGTCAAGAATTGCTCGTGAAGGATATGGGTATAAGTGTCCCTTAGACCTGAGATCACCATGGTGACTTACAAGCAACTCACTATACTTAGGTACCGGACTATCTGAATTTTTAATTCAGTGATAGAAGGCTACTGGGTGTAGTCAAGTACTTATGAAGTCGGTGTGTAAGTCAAGATGGGATTCACCCTTTCAAATGTTGGAGCAAGTGTATCACTATATTTCAATTTAGCAAACCCTCGATCGGGATGGTTCATGTGGTGGACACTAAATTTTGAAATATACTATAGATGAATTTAAGATTGGTAGTAAATCCTAGATCATCCTTTGAGCATCGAGGTCAAGAGGATGAATTATACGATAACCATATGCCATAGGCTCGTCATTATTGCATTGCGACTTTTCGATCTATCTGGATGTCGGATATCATTACTAGATGATCATATCAATTGGTATAAAAAATTGGTTTCTATGCTATCGACTTAGGATTCGAACCTATGGGGTCACACACATAAGGAGTTCTTACCTGATCTGATGGCTAATCATAAGTCCTAATGACTGGAACTCTATGACCAGGAGTCCCACTAGACTGAAACTCTATCCTTGTAGATTCCATTAGATTGAAACTCAGAGTCCTACTTATTTGAGACTCTCTCACTGATCTGGGATTCTATGATCGTGAGTTCTATTCATTTGGGATACTAGGATCAAGAGTTCCACTGGATTGGAACTGTTCATGAGTTTTATATTGATGGAACTCTATTATCCAGACACCCATCTAATTGGGATTCTATTTTTTTGGAGGATTAATTAGTTATTTGATTATTGATTAGCTTAATTTAATTGAGCGATAAAGATTCGATCAAGTTTGATTGAATTGGATTCGATTGGGTTTGATTCGATCAGATCTTGAGATGACCTAATCGCTATGGAAGATTTGATCCTAATTTGATCAAAACTGAATCTAATTAATTTTTAATTTGATTAAAAATTAATTAGATTGAGTTAAGCCTAATTTAGTTAGATTTAATCTAGTTTAATTAATTTAAATTAATTGATTTGGTTAAAACCAATTTAGATCAAGTCAAATGAGATTTGAATTTAAATTCTCCCTAGCGCCCACCATATTTGACTTTTCCACCTTGACCCATGCCCTCCTCTGATTTTTGCATGAGAATTCTCATGCAGAAATGGATGTGCACCCCTCCTCTCTTTTGTCTTTTACCTGGTTCAAGGGTTTGACCAGTTCAAACTAAGTTGAATTTTGAATTCAACTTGGTTGGTTTGAAATTTAAAAAATCTAATCTCTTCCTTATCTATTCTCCACGCCTTCCTATTTCTTATCACACTTTTTTTTTATGATTTATGGGGTGTGGGTGCATAGAAGGAGAGTCCTTCTGTGCATCAAATACTCTGGATGGACGTTGGAAGTGGATTGTCTAACCACTTGAATTTTGAATTCAAGTGGTTGGTGTAACCTCTCAACCTCCCTTAACTTATCTTTTCTCACACGCATTTTCCATCTAATGTTGCCCTTTAAGAAGGAATTTTTAGTGGGCATGCATGAGAGAGGAGAGGGGGATTGTGAGGGGTGTTTTGAGAAAGAAAAGTCATAGCACGTCATTGGAGTGAGAAAAGTCCTGAGAGGGAGAAAATTATTCTCTGCGCTCTTCTCTCATGCCATTCATTTCTTTTTCTTTTATCACCCATCTAAAAAATATTTTGAGAAGGGTGTAAATAGATTAGAGAGTCCTCAATCCATGAAAACTTATTTCATGGAAAAACTCCACACAGAGAGGGCATGAGAGGGTTTTCAGTGCGTCAGGGTTTTTAGGCCGAGTGAAACCCTAGATTTGAAAATCTGGGTTCGGATGGAGAGATTGAGTGCTGTGAGCATCGGATCACTACCAAACTTTGTACACCATCTCATCACCCTTCAAATAATGGGTTATAATTTTTTGAAGCATCCAAAAAATTAGAAAGTAGATGATCAATCGGATTGATCATGATCAGCCATCGAAGACCCCATCGAGGAGCTAGTACTCCAGTGGGGCTGATCGAGATCAAGAGCTTCATGTGGACCAATCGTAGAGGTCAGACGAGTGTGTGGCTATAGCACAACACCAGAGGCTTATTCTGGTAGGTTCAGATCATGGAGATCAGCTATCCATGCATAGGTATCAAGTTCTGAACTCGTATCGGTCAGCAAATTCGATCTACTGATTGATCGCATTTGAATTTCAAATTACATATTAGCATGTCTAGATCCTAAGTAGAATTTATTTGATTAGATCAATGCATATAGTAGATTAATTTAGATTAATCTAATTCTTTCGCTACTATATAATTCAAAAATATTTTGAAAATGCATGCTTTTATCTTGCTCAATTTTCTATAGTGGTATCAGAGCAAAGGATTGCTTGACATATTTAATATGTAATTAAAAGATTAAATACTTATATATATGATATGTTTTATATCTAGATAACTTAGTAATCGAGAATGAATGAGCCACCAAGCTATTCGATCATAAGGGACAAGTATGGTTCAAAGACCAACTCCTCCTATTTAGTGGGGATCCCTTATGGCGGTAAGAGTGCCATCGTGAACTCATTCATTAAGATGAACAGTGAAAGAATTTTAATGATTGAAATTATTTTAATTAAAAAATAAATATGAATGTATTTTAGATTAGATCTAAAAGATTGATTCATAGTTTAATTTTTATTATATTTTATTTAAAACTAGCAATAGGTTGCTGTTTGAGAAATGAGCCGATCCATTTTTGAAATGAGTCGACCCATTTAGAAAATAAAAAATAAAATCTTTCAAAATTTGAAAACTATTTTTGAAATGCCGAACCTTGACCTATCAGCCCAAAAACTTAATTAAAAGAATTAAGTGTTGTCTTCTAGGTTCTAGAATTATGAATTAAAGATTCTAAGATAAAATCATAAGACTGTGGGTTAAAGGGTTAGATGAATTAGGTCCATTAATTAGGTTAGACCTAGGGTTGGTTAAAGAATGAATTAATCTAGAGTAATTGATCAAATCTAACCAAGTGTCAAATTATAGGTCAAGGATACTCTAGAATCAACTCCAATAGTTGTAGTTAGACAAGTCCATTTCTTTAACTAGACCAAGATGGACTTGATTCATGGCTACACGATTAAGCCTGAAATTGCTAGATTGATCAGATTAAATCTAATTAATCTATTGGTGTCTAAGGTAAGTTTGATAGTCCAGACCAGTGGTTTTTAATTGGGAGCTACTCGCACTGATTCAATCTTTGATGAGTTAATAGCTTATCCCTTCCATTGATCTCACTTATCTGACCGACATGGTCGATTAAAATTTGATTAGATCCTTTGGTAATTCAGACTAACCCATGCCACTAGGAATCAGTTTGACTGATTTCAATCAGTAAGACTGAATTAGGTGCCCATAGATCTAAATTGATCATAGTCCTAACTTATTGACTTGATAAAGTCAGTGGGAGGATTTGACTTTGTAAAGTCAGTGGAAAAAATTTGGTCCATATCATTTCTACAGTTAAATCATATATAAACTAAATCCTCTAAATTATTAGATTCTTAAAATGACAACATTATAGGAATAACCGAGTTATAGCCTCCCATTAAGATGAATAGTAATGAGTCCAATTTTCTGGGTGGACATTGGAGGTGCTTTACACCTGGTGTTTATTTGGATATTGAAATTACTATCCATCATATGATGATTAGGTCGCACTCTCTTAATGATGATTAGGTTAGCCAGAGTTTTTCTCAGACTTGATTATCGTTGGTTTGATGCATCGAAGTCAATCATGTTAATGGTTGGACCTAACCGAACCTTTTCAGTGGAGACCATAGCCTACTGATTTAGTATCTGGGGTAAAACCTAAATACTAAAAATTATTTGAAAAAATAATTGATTGTAAACCTATCTATAAATGCACATGGATTAGCCAGAGCTTTTCTTGGGTTCGTCTATAGTCTATGTGGATTTCAGTACTCATTAAGGAGTTAGTGTAATTTCTCGAATTGGAGGTAGAGGCTACCAATTTGTTAAAAATAGTGGAAGAATCTTTAGACTAAAGTCTAAATTTTTAAGATTAATTTATTCAAGTACTAATTAGATTTCATATATTTTTTTTAGATAATTAGAATGGCTAGTGTAAGTTCGCTCCATTTACTATTGGATAGTGGTAAGCATTTAGGACCTAAGAACGAGGAGTCTAGTGTTGACCCTAATTAGGCAGATCCAAAGAAAAATGATCCTCTTGACCCAAATAGACTGAATAGTAAAAATCAGCAAGTGGTTGCTGATCAAGATTGTTATATAATAATACCTTACAATTTTTTTGTATATAATAAATCTACCTGGGTATTAGATATCGAAAGTCTGATTCATTTATGCAATTAATTGCATGGACTTCAAATTGATAGAAAGTTTGAGAATGGCAATAGATTCCTTAATATTGGGGATAGAAGTAAAGTTCCAATCCTAGCACTGAAAACTCTTGAGCTATTTTTTAAAAATAAAAATATTATTTTAAGTGACTATTACTATTGTCCATTTTTTATGATGAACATAATATCCATCGGGCTTTTAGCTCAGGATGGTTATAGTTTATCAATAAAAAAAATTATTATGACATCAGTATGAATGATATTACAGTAATGAAACGATAATTAAGAAATGGCATATATGTATTGTCATAGCCTATTAGTCTAATGTACACATCAAATAAATGATCAAAACTAGATAATATCACTGATGCTTATCTTTGGCACTGTAGGCTCAGTCATATAAATAAGAATAGGATCAACAAGTTAGTCAAGAAAAATATTCTTGGCATCAATAATTGTGAATCATTGACTACCTGTGAGTCATGCCTTCTTGAAAAGATGACCAAATCATCTTTTATTGGAAAAGATGAATGGGCCACTGAACTTCTGGATCTAGTACATACTAATATATGCAGGCCTATGAACACATGTGCTAGAGATGGGTATTACTACTTTATTATATTTGCTGATGATCTATCTAGGTATGGGTATGTCTATCTTATGAAGAATAAATTCGATTCATTTGAAATGCTCAAATGATATCGAAATGAGGTAGAAAAATAATTTGAAAAGAGTATTAAAACTCTTCGATCTGATCGAGAAGGTAAATACCTTTTCAACGAGTTTTTGATATATTTAGGAGAGAATGAGATTCTCTTATAATGAATCCCTCCTGGAACACCATAGCATAATGATGTATCTGAAAGGAGAAATCAAACCTTGTTGGACATGGTTTAATCCATGATGGGGTTTACAAGTCTGTCGATTTTATTTTGGGGTTATGCACTAGAGACTACCTATTTCATTTTGAATAATATTTTGAGCAAGTCTATCGCAAAGACTTCATATGAGATATGGACTAGGCATAGATCGACACTCTCTCATCTTAGGGTTTGGGGATGTCCAGCTTATGTCAAGCATTTGCAACTAGAAAAGCTTAGACCTAGGTCCAATAAATGCTTGTTTATAGGATACCCCAAGAAAATTAGGGGTTATTACTTCTACCTTGCTGAAGAGCAAAAGATATTTATCAGCAATAGGATAGTTGTTTTGGAAAGGGAGTTTCTTATGGAAGGAACAACTGCCTCTAATGTTGAGCTTGGTGAAGTTCGATAGGTGAAAAATCAACATTTTCTAGTGAACCTATAGAACTAGATTTGATAAGATTAAACCTAGAGCCTATTGAAGATACACCCTTAAGAAGATCTAGTAGAGTACCGCATCAATCGAATAGATTGTACGATTTCTTGGTCTGGGATGGTGATCCTATTGAACTTAATGAGAATGACGAGGATCCGATCACCTATATGGATGCCATGCAGAGGTCCAACTCTAATTTATGGTTGGAAGCCATGGAATCCAAAATGAAGTCCATGAAGGTTAACAGTGTATGGACACTGGTTGATCCACCTGAAGGAATAAAATCCATTAGGTGTAAGTGGATTTTCAAAAGAAAACGAGATGCAGATGGGAAGGTGGAGACCTATAAAGTCCGTTTGGTTGTGAAGGGATATCATCAGCATTATGGTATTGACTATGATGAGATATTTTCTCCAGTGGCAATGCTCAAGTCCATTCAGATTATGCTTGCGATAGTGGCATACCTAGACTATGAGATCTGGCAAATAGATGTGAAGACAGCTTTCCTAAAATGGAGGGCTGGATGAAGAGGTGTATATGATATAACCTGAGGGTTTCACATCCATAGACAAGTCTAAGATTTGCAAGCTTCAAAGATCCATTTATGGATTGAAGTAGGCATCTCGAAGTTGGAACTGTGAGCTCAGAAGTGGCACTCTCAAGTCTTGAAAATATAAGAAGACAAGTCATGGAAAGATGGAAGTAAGTCGGAAGAAGAACTAATCTCAATAGTAAAGTTTAGAAACTGGGCTGGCTCACTCTGAGACTGAGCTGGCTCAGTTGGGAATAGGATCAACTTAGTTTAGAACTGAGTCGACTAGGTCTCAGAGAAAAATTCAGATAGAAAGTAGCATTTTTGGGCTATTGGCACAGTATACAACTGGGTCGGCTCAGTCCCAGACCCAGTCGTAGGTTAGCCAGCTCAGTCTGAAATTGAGCCATCTCAGTTTTCGTGGGTTATTATTTTGTGTATGTGGATTATTTGGATTTGGAGAGGTTTTCTATGAGCTTGGGCTTGACCCTTTGTAAAGTATATATACAAGAAACATGTCAAGGTTGTAAGGGTGTTGAAATATACTGAATAAAAGCTCTTTTCTTTTGAAAATCTCTTCCTCTCTTCTTCTCTATTTCTTGATTTATTTGATCATGCTTCCACAGAGATCTCTAAGAAGTACTTCCTTGATTGCTTGGCTAATCACCGATGGCCATGCCAATCCGTATGGAAAGAGTGCATATTTCCAACATTTGGTATTAGAGCAGTGTTGCATGGAAGGAAGGAAGACACCTAGGATTTACTATATTCAAGATCTGTTGCACTAAGTTTTATCCTAAAAACTTCTAGTTTGCTTCGTGGTTGTCTCTAGATTGAGGTGGAGATTATTTACATGGAAGAACGATGATACAGAAGTTTGGAAAGAGGATCTAGGGCTAGTTAGATCTTTTATAAAGGATAGTTTTACTAGTGTGTGATCGTGAAGGGTGTTAGGGATCTATTCTCAACTTGTTTGAAGTCATGGAATCAAGTGGATTCAAAATGAATTTTAAGAAGTTTGACAGTAAGAAAAATTTTACCTTATGGCAGCAAAGAATAAAGGACTTGTTGGTTCAGCAGAGGATCTACAAGGTCTTAACAAAAGAAAGGCCAGAAAAGATCAGTGTTGAGAATTGAAAAGAGTTAGAGAAAATTGCTTTTAACACAATCTGGATGTGCTTGACCGATCAGATTTTGCCCGAGGTTTGCACAGAGACTATGGCAAAGAGGCTCTAGGAGAGACTTGAGAACACATATATGGGGAAGAACATGACGAACAAGCTATGGTTAAAGAAACAACTGTATAGTCTGAGGATGCCCGAAGGTAGAGATCTTGTTGCACATATCCGAAGGTTCAATCAGGTGTGTTCTAAGGTGATGAGTTTGGATGTGAAGATCGACAAGGAGGATCGGGCATTGCTGCTATTATGTTCTCTCCCATGTTCGTATGATGGTGTCATAATAATTTTAGTATATGGAAAGGAGATCCTAAACTATGAAAAGGTTATTGGTGTGCTCAAATCAAATGAGCAAAGAAAAAAGATCTGCAAGAAAGACCCTAAGTCTGAGATCTTGGCTATGAACGAAAGACAAGGAAGATCAAAGGAGAAGATAAGAGAGAAATCCAAGGGCAAATCAAAGTCTCACGATCAGAGGAAGATGATATTAAAATGTTATAAATGTCATTAGCCTGGACACCTAAGGAGAGATTATCTTCTTTTGAGATTAGAAAAAGAGAAGGCCAGTAAGAAAGATGATACAGCTTCTGTGAGCAGTAGAGAAGACCTGCTAGTTGTATCAGATGGATCCATAGAGTATGATACTATGTGGATATTGGATTCAGCATGCTCGCACCACTATACTTCTCATCGAAAGTGGTTTGTTATCTACTAGAAGGTCGATGATGAAAATATCAACCTTGGAGATGATCACCCATGCAAACTAGATGGAATTGGCTCTAAAAAAAATTTGATTTCTTTAGGCTACTTGGAGGAGCAGGGTTATGCTTTTAGTAGTCAGGTTGGGAGTGGATGTTTGAAAATTTCCAAGGGAGCTTTGGTGGTGATGAGAGATAGAAGACTGAGCAATAATCTTTACAGAATGGAAGGCTCAGTGGTAAATGATAGTGCAGAGGTGCTAGCCACGGCACAGGAGGAGCAAATTTTATATCGATTGTGGCACTATCGGATGGGTCATATGAGTGACCGTGGGCTCACAAAACTAAGTAGAAGAGGTATGATCCCAGCCCTGAAGGAGGGCATAGATCTTTGTGAGCCGTGTATCTTTAGCAAACAGCATAGGATGAAGTTTGCCAGAAGTACCAAGTGCAGCGAGGGAGTGCTGGATTTAGTGCACTCAGCTGTGGGGACCAGCTCCTGTATCAGCTAGAGGTGGGGCAAAATAATTTATTACTTTCATTAATGATTTTTCAAGGAAGGTGTGGGTTTACCTGATTGGAGAAAAATCAGAGGTGTTTGCTCGGTTCAGAGCTTGGAGAGCTGAAGTAGAGAAGGAGTCAGGAAAATAGGTAAAGTGTCTGAGGTCAGACAATGGAGGAGAGTATACTAGCATGGAGTTCAGGAGGCACTATGAGAAAAATGGCATCAAACACCATTACACGGTGAGGATGACTCCCTAATAGAATGGTGTTATGGAGAGGATGAATCGAACATTGACTGAGAAGGCATGGAGTTTGAGGCTGCAGACATCACTCCCAAAGTTCTTTTGGGGTGATGCTCTAATTTTTTCTTATTTTCTTGTAAATAGGTCCCCTCATTATAAGCTAAATGGAGGCATTCCAGAAGAGGTCTGAAGTGGAAAGAAGGTGGAGCTTAGCCACCTGAAAGTCTTCAATTGCACAGCCTATGTACATGTGGAGGCAACCGAGAGGAGCAAATTAGACTCGAAAGCTCAAAAGATAACATTCATAGGGTATCCATAAGAAGTCAAGGGGTACCTACTATGGGACTCTCAGTCATAGAAGTCAGTGATCAGTAGGGACATTATCTTTGATAAGAAGAGCATCTTGAGGAGGTCTAGGATAGATGAAATTGGAAAAATAGAGATGAATAGTGGTGGCCAGTCAGAGAATGATGGTATGCATGTTACATCCATTTACAGGAGTGTTTTTGTTGAGGTGGAGCTAGGCAGAAAAGTATTGTCTCAAATTGAAAATTAGCATGGAGGGCCAGTGTTCAGACAGATGTGCAGGAGCAGCCACAAACATTAGGTAGAGATGTGCCAGTAGGAGTGGCTTTGCACAAGCCCTAACGTACTATTAGAAGATCGATCAGATATGGCATTGATGAGATTATCTCCTATGCACTGATCACTGCTAATAGAGATCTAGAGAATTATGCAGAGGCCATGGAGAGTGAGGATCATGATTCATGGATGCACACTATGATGGAAGAGATGGAATCACTTAAGAAGAATCAGACATGGCAGTTGGTGGATCTTCTAGAGGGTGCTCAACCTATTGGCTCAAAGTGGATGTTCACAAAGAAAAAAGCACCTTCAGAATAAGATGGAGTCAGATTCAAAGTAAGGCTAGTAGCAAAGGGATACAAAGGGAAGGGATTGACTATACATAAATTTTTTCTCCTATGGTGCGTCATACATCTATTCAAGTTTTGCTATCACTGGTGGCACAGCATAACATGAAATTGAAATAGATGGACGTGAAGATGACCTTCCTTCATGGGACTTTAGAGAAAAGAATCTACATGAAGCAGCCAGATGGTTTTATGGAGATGGGACAGGAAGAAAATGTGTGTTTACTGAGGAAGTCTTTGTACGGCTTGAAATAATCCCCTCGTCGGTGGTATTAAAGATTTGATAGGTTTGTCTTGAGCCTGGAAGTACTAAAGAGGTTTAGTATGGAAAACTCTAAGAAGGGATTAATACCCTTCAGACATGGTATTCATCTTTCCAAGAAGATGTGCCCTAGCACACCTGAGAAAATAGAACGCATGAGCAAGATCCCTTATGCTTCTGCAATAGGTAGCCTTATGTATGCCATGCTATGTACACGACCTGATATAGCCCATGCTATGAGTGTCACAAGCAGATATCAGTCAAATCCAGGTGAAGAATACTAGACTTCTATGAAACGTATCCTTAAGTACTTAAGAAAAACTAAGGATATGATGTTGGTCTTTGGTAACGGAGAACTCCAAGTCCAGGGATATACAGACTCAGACTTTATGTCCGATATAGATGATCGAAAGTCGACATCTGAGAGTCTGTTTGTGTGCAATGGTGGTACTGTTAGCTAGAAGAGTTTCAAGCAAACTGTGATAGCAGATTCTACCATGGAAGCAGAATATATCGCTGCATCAGAGGCTACGAAGGAAGCATTCTGGTATAAGAAGTTTGCTACAGAAATTGGAGTAATGCCATCAGATGCCATTCCCCTTTACTGCGACAACAATGGCACCATAGCCCTTGCTAAGGAGTCGAGGTCTTATCAAAAATCCAAGCACATTGAGCGGCGATACCACCTCATCCATGATTACCTCGAGAAGGGTTACGTCGAGGTCAAGAGAGTCGACTCCACAGACAATGTGGCAGATCCGTTTATAAAGCCATTGGGCCAGCAGAAGATCGAAGCCCACCTTGAGAAGATGGAACTTAGACTTATAGCCAATTAGCTTTAAGATAAGTGGGAGATTATTAGATATATGTGCCCTAGAATCCAGAATTGGCTAACACTTGTAATACACTTCTAGGTGCAAAATTATAATTTTGACTAAAATCAAAAAAATGGGGTATTTTCTATCACATATGTGTATTTAGTGTCTGTGATACATCCTTTGAGTTAATGATAATGATAATTCATATTTTCAAGAGTTGAAAATTTAAGACATGAATAGTCATTATTAACTCATAAAATGCTCCCGACCATAAGATCATCATGAGGATGGTGATTGATCTGGAAGATTGGTGTACAATCGCTTCTCTTTAGTAGATGAGTCTTGAGTCTATGGTGTGGAGACATCAGAGCGAGAGTACAGGTACTCATTAGAGAATGAGGGCATTGAGTGTGACCACCTCGAGTAGTCATTAGAAAGTCTACCTTCTTGTCAATGACTGACTCGATGCTGCAGTAGTGTGTCTAGTTCTTTGACCTAAGGTGCATCGACAGTTCACCTTAAGGGTGTTATAGTTTGACTACACCATAATTCGATCTCCTAGCCATCCAGAATCCTGAGGTGTGTGTTGACTATAGCACGTTTATTATAGGAACTGGATTGCATCAAGATGGAATCTATCTACCTCGGGGGTAAAGGAGCAGCCCTATGATGATCATGAGAATCAAATCCAAAAGTCCATGGCCATGGCAGAGTGAAATAATAGAAAGAGTTTCTATTTAGCTTTTCACATCGAACTTGAATCAAATGATTACATCATATGACAGAGACTAGGGTTTGACAAGTTTACCTAAACCCTAATCTGATCGGGGCTCAAGATAGAAGAACTTAATCACACAGTTAGCTACACCAAGAGGTTCGCATTCAGCTCTGATGGGTTGCCACCATATACTGCTAGGTGTCACTAGTGGATTTTGGGAGCAATTAGAATGATTTAGATGATCGATCATTCTAACTGTTCGAATCAGAAGAGTTCTGATCCATAGAAAGGAGTTTCAATGATATCGATGATAGAGATCACGATATATCTCATTACCATACAGAACTGAAGCTAACTAGGTTATACAAATAAGGGTTTGAATATGGTGATCATCAATTGAACTGATCTAGTTTAATTGATCTGAATGAGATTCAATTAGGTTCAAGAAAATCGTGCTAGCACTCGATTGAACCTAACGTTCTTTTTTTACTATCATAAATAGTTGTCCTGACTGAGCCAAAGGAGTTTGTGCTCGATCAGAGGCCTTCACTTGATCTGACTGGAGCTTGTCCAGATAAAAAATAGGTTGTCTTATTTTGTAAGACAATACCTGCCATTTTTGGTCACCTACTATTTCTCGTCCTTTGACTTTGGTCAAAAGTTGACCTTTGACTGATCAAATATTGACCATTGATATTTTGACTTCTGTCCACATGTCATGCACCTATTGGAGAGCTGGTGGGGGCTTGTCCCCCTGCCAGAAATTGGCAAGGAGGAGGGCGCATGCCAAGGGTTGCGTGCACCCAAGTTTGAGGCGCCCAGGAGTCCCTATTGGATAGGGACTCCATCTCCTTATTGGATTCCGATTAGACTCCTCCTAAGAATCAACTTTGATTGGTCTTAAGCGCCATCTAAGGATGAATCCAAGGGACTCTATTCCCATCAATCAGATTTAGATCTGATTTCACAAAGGATTATAATTGGTTGGGAAAAAGAGGAGTTGGATCACGCATAGTCTATAAATAAGACCCTACGCCCAACTCAAAATATATCTAAAAAGTCCCACACCCCAAGGCTGGTTCTCTCCTCCTCTATGCCAAGCCCATCTTCTCCCTCTCCTCTCCTCTCCATGCCCAAAGTAGTTTGGGATCTTGGTTGGTGCAATCCAGATGAGAGAAAGATGACAGAAAGCTAAAAGGCTGCGCTGCTGCAAAGGATAACTACTGATCTTCGAAAGGTATTTTGAAGATCCTCCAAATCAGATCTAAATTTGATTTTTGAAGACGTGATAGAGAAGAAGAGGATCTCTAGATCCAGCTCAAGTGGATATCGGTAGAGGCCAGGCACTTGCGTGGCTAGATCCAGAATCTTCTGCTGCTTACAGGATCATTAATGGATAATAGGATTACCCTACATCGAGGTTAATTTAATTTAATTTAATTTATCTAAATTTATTTTAATTATTAAAATAATAAAAATTAGATCTGAAACATTTCAGATCTGATTTGGATTAAAGAAAATTTTTTTTAAAATATATCTCTTGATTCGATCAGATCTAAACGAACCTAGTCCAGAAAATCAGAATTTTCCTACATATAGCACATGCTGTGAGCATGGTTAGTAGATACATGGCTAACCCTGGGAAGGAACACTAGAAAGCATTGAAATGGATATTGAGATATCTGCATAGAGCAAGGGATTATGATGTGGTGTTTGGTGGGCAGTCTAAAGAATTTGGAGAATAATCTATGAAGATGTGTGAAGGTTCAGATCCTCTAGAAGGATTTGTTGATATAAATTATGCTGGTGATCTTGATACAAGGAGGTCTACTACTGGATACCTCTTCTGCATATATGGTGGATCGGTGTCTTGGAGATCAATTCTTTAGTCAATCACAGCCTTGTCTACCATAGTGGTCGAGTACATTGGGATAATGGAGGCTGTAAAGGAAGCTCTTTGGCTTAGAAGGCTGATTGATGAGTTGGGGGTGGAGTAGAGCAAGATTACACTATTCAGTGATAGTTAGAGTGCTTTATTATTGGTACAGAATCCAGTCTATCATGCACGCATAAAGCATATAGACGTGAGGTACCATAGGATCAAAGAGCTGGTGGAGGAAGGTGAAGTGGAACTGATGAAGGTCTATATCAAGGAGAATTAGCCTGATGTACTCATAAAGGTACTCCCTAGAGATAACTTTTAGAGATGTGTGGCATGGATGGATCTGTTGAGAAGAGATGAGTTCATAAGAACTTGGAAGCATCAAGGTGGAGAATGTGAGCTCAGAAGTGGCACTTCCATGTCTTGAAAATATGAGAAGATAGGTCATGAAAAGATGGGAGCGAGCTGGAAGAAGAATCAGTCTCAATAGTAAAGTTCAAAAATTAGGCCGACTCGCTTTGAGACTGAGCCAGCTTAGTTGAAAATTTGGTCGGCTCAGTCCAGGATTAGGTTGGCTAGGTCTTAGAAGAAAATTTAGATAGAAAGTAATATTTTTGAACTATTGACACGGTACACAACTGGATCGACTCAGTCTGGGACTGAGCCGACCCAGTTGCAGGTTAGCCGACTCAGTCTGAAACTAGGTTGGCTCAATTTTCGTGGGTTATTATTTTGTATACGTGGATTGTTTGGGTTTGACAAATTTTTCTATGAGCTTGGATTTAATCCTTTGTAAAGTATATATATTGAAAATAGGTCAAGATTGTAAGGATGCTGAAATATACTGAATAAAAGCTCTTTTCTTTTAAAAATCTCTTTCTTTTTTCTTCTCTATTTCTTGATTAATTTGATCATGCTTCCGCAGAGATCTCTAAGAAGTACTTTCTTGATTGCATGGCTAATCACCGACGGCCACATCGATCCATGTGGGAAGAGCGCATATTTGCATATTCCCAACAGGAACATGCATTTTGATAAGGTAATCAGAATGTATGACTTCGTTAAGAACAAAAAGAAACCCTGCATGTATAAATCGGCTAATGATTTTGTAGTTATATTTCTTATTTTGTATATGGATGATATTCTCTTAATTGGGAATGACATCCCTACATTATAGAAAATAAAGATTTGGCTGTCGTCGCAATTCTTCATGAAGGACTTGAGAGAAGCTTCCTACATCCTTGAGATGAGGATCTATAGGGATAGATATAAAAGGTTGCTTGGATTGTTCCAGTCTATGTACATTAATACCGTGCTGAAGAGGTTCAGCATGGCAAATTCTAAGAAGGGCTATCTTCTGATAGACCATGAAATTTCTCTTTCAAAGAGGGATTGTCCGACAACTTCTCAAGAGAGAGAGCTTATGATTAGAATACCATATACTTTGATAGTGGGTTTACTTATATATGCCATGATGTGTACGAGATCAAATATGGCATACTCAATAGGAATAGTGAGCAGATATCAGTCTGATCCAGATGAGAATTACTAGAAGGTTGTGAAGATAATCCTAAAGTATTTAAGAAATACTAAGGACCAGTGGCTTATCTATGAAAATGCTGACTTGAAACTTATGGGATATACTAATTCTAATTTTTAGTCAGATCATGATGATAGTAAGAGTGTGTTAGAAAGAGTGTGTCAGGCTATGTATTTATCCTGAATGGTGGAGCAGTTTACTGAAAAAGTTTCAAGCAGCATACTGTAGCCAATTCTATGTGCGAGATAGAGTATATCGCAGCATCCGATGCTACAAAAAAAGCTATATGGCTATGAAAGTTCATCAATGAGCTAGGAGTGGCACTCTTCTTGGATGATCTGATTCTACTTTACTGTGACATTACTGGAGCCATAGCTCAAGTGAAGGAGCCGAAGGCATATCAGTGCACCAAGCATATTCTGCATCGCTACCACCTTATATGAGAGATCATGGAACACGATGACGTCAAGTTTCAAAAGATCGATGGAAAGAAGAACGTGGCCGACTCCTTTACTAAAGCTCTCAGAATCAAAGAGTTTGACAATCACAAATGGAAGATGGGTATTCGATATTATTTTGAGTGGCTTTAGTCTAAGTGGGAGTTATTGGAAAATGTATCCTAAAGTCAATAATCTAGGTTATAGATGGTTGAGCTAAATATAATTACACTTAAATTATTAATAAATAAAATTATTATTTTGGTCTTTTCATCATTTTGTGCATCTTTCGTAATGAACTCTTCTGTGATGAAGTCCTTAGGACTATTTAGACTCGACAAAAGAGGATTTATCGTTTAGTCCTTAAACTAGTTTGCGATCAAATGATACGCTGTTACCTAGGACGACAATATATCGAGTGTAGATCATTGTGTGCCATAAGTATTGATTGTCCTCTTAACTAAGAAGTATGGAGATACTATTATGGCATGCAGGTGAAGTGTAGAGGTACATTTCATTGAACATGATCCAACTACAGAGCTCTCTGCTGTCAAGAATTGCTAATGAAGGATATAGGTATAAGTGTCCCTTAGATCTGAGATCATCATGATGACTTGCAAGCAACTCACTATACTTAGGTATCAGACTATCTGAATTTTTAATTCAGTGATAGAAGGCTACTGGGTGCAGTCAAGTAGTTGTGAAGTCAGTGTGTGAGTCAAGATGAGATTGACCCCTCCAAGTGTTGGAGCAAGTGGCTGTATTTCAATTTAGCAAACCCTCGATCGGGGTGGTCCATATGATGGACATTGAAATTTGAAATATACTATTGATGAATTTTAGGGTTGGCAGTAAATCCTAGATCATCCTTTGAGCATCGAGGTCAAGAGGATGAATTATATGGTAACCATATGCCACAGGCTCATCATTGTTGCGTTGCAACTTTTTGACCTATTCGAATGTCGGGTACCATTGCTAGATGGTCACATCGATTGATACAAAAAATTTATTTCTATGCTATCGGCTTAGGATTTGAACCTATGGGGTCATACACATAAGGACTTCCTACCTGATCTGATGGATGATCATGAGTCCTGATGATTGAGACTCTATGACCAAGAGTCTCACTGGATTGGAACTCTATCTTTATGGGTCCCATTAGATTGGAACTCAGAGTCCTACTTGTTCTGAACTCTCTGATCAAGAGTTTTATTAGTTTGGGACTCCATGATCGCGAGTTCTATTCGTTTGAGAAACTAGGATCAAGAGTTCTACTGGATTGGGACTCTTCATAAGTTTTATGTTGATGGGACTCTATTATCCAGACACCCATCTAATTGAAATTCTATATTTTTGGAGGATTAATTAGTAATTTGATTGTTGATTAGCTCAATTTGATTGAGCGATGAAGATTCGATCAAGTTCGATCGAATTGGATTCGATTGGGTTTGACCCGATCAGGTCTTGAGATGACCTAATTGCTATAGAAGATTTGATCCTAATTTGATCAGAAGCTAAATCTAATTAATTTTTAATTTGATTAGGAATTAATTAGATTGAGTTAAACCTAATTTGGTTGAGTTTAACCTAGTTTAATTAATTTAATTAATTGGTTTGGTTGAAACCAATTTGGACCAAGTCAAATGAGATTTGAATTTAAATTCTCCCTAGCGCCCACCATATTTGACTTTTCCACCTTGACCTGTGCCCTCTAATTTTTGCATGAGATTTCTCATGCAGAAATGGATGTGTGCCCCTCCTCTCTTCTGCCTTTGACCTAGTCTAAGGGTTGGACTAGTTTAAACTAAGTTGAATTTTGAATTCAACTTGGTTGCTTTGAAATTTGAAAAACCTAATCTCTTCCTTATCTATTCTCCATGCCTAACTATTTTTTGTCACACTTTTTTTTTTATGATTTTTGGGGTGTGGGCATGCAGAAGGAGAGTCCTTTTGCACATCAAACACTCTGGATGGGCATTGGAAGTGGATTGTCTAACAACTTGAATTTTGAATTCAAGTGGTTGGTGTAACCTCTCAACTTCCATTAATTTATCTTTTCTCACATGCATTTTCCATCTAATGTCACCCTTTAAGAAGGAATTTTTAGTGGGTGTGCATGAGAGAGGAGAGGGAGATCATGAGGGGTGTTTTGAGAAAGAAAAGTCATAGAAGGGCACACGTCATTGGAGTGAGAAAAGTCCTGAGAGGGAGAAAATTATTCTCTATGCTCTTCTCTCATGCCATTCATTTATTTTTCTTTTATCACCCATCTAAAAAATATTTTGAAAAGGGTGTATGATAGATTAGAGAGTCCTCAATCTATGAAAATTTGTTTCATGGAAAAACTCTACATAAAGAGGGCATGAGTGGGTTTTCAGTGCGTCTGGGTTTTTGGACCGAGTGAAATCCTAGATTTGGAAATTTAGGTTTGGATGGAGAGATCGAGTGCTATGAGCATCGAATCACCATCAAACTTTGTACATCATCTCATCACCCTCCAAAGAATGAGTTCAAATTTTCTAAAGCATCCAAAAAATTAGAAAGTGGACGATCGATCAGATCGATCGTGATCAACCATCGAAGATCCCATCGAGGAACTAGCACTCTGGTGGGGCTGATTGGGATCAGGAGCTCTATGTGGACCAACTGTAGAGGCCAGACGAGTGTGCAGTTGTAGTGCAACACCAAAGACTTATTTTGGTGGATTTAGATCATAGAGATCAACTATCCGTGCATAGGTATCGAGTTTTGAATTTATATCGGTTAGCAAATTTGATCTGTTGATCGATCGCATTTGAATTTTAATTTACATATTAGCATGTCTAGATCTTGAGTAAGATTTATTTGATTAGATCAATGCATGCAGTAGATTAATTTTAGATTAATCTAATTCTTTTGTTGCTATATAATTCAAAAATGTTTTGAAAATGTATGCTTTTATCCTGCTCGATTTTCTATATAAGATTATTCGAATTGGATCGCCTCTTCAGATGATGAAGCATGAATAGCTGGTCTGGTTGCTAAGATCCAATGCTGACGTAGCTGCTTGATCGACAATCAATTGTTAGATGTGTGCCCTAGAAGCTAGATTGGCTGTTACTTATAATACATTTCTAAGGATAATTTTATAATTTTGACTATAAATTAATAAATAGATTATTTTTCTATCATAATGTGTATTTAAAAATATCTATGATACATTCTTTGAGTTAATGGTAATGATAATTTATATTTTTAAGAGTTAAAAATTTAAGATGAATTTTCATAATTAACTCATAAACTGCTTCCGACCGTATGATCATCACAAGGATGGTGATCGATCTAAAAGATTGGTGTACGATCGCTTTCTTAAGGTAGATGTGTCTTGAGTCTATGGTGTAGAGAGATACTAGAGCGAGAGTATAGGTACTTGTTAGAGAACGAGGGCACTGAGCGTGACCACCTCGAGTAGTCATAAGAAAGTCTATCTTCTCATCGATGATTGACTCGATGCTGTAGTGATGTGTATGATTCTTTGACTTGAGATGCATCGATAGTTCATCTTGAGGGTGTTATAGTTTGACTACACCATAATTCGATCTCCTAGCCATTCGGAATCCTGAGGTGTATGTTGGCTATAGCATGTTCATTGTAGGAATTGGATTACACCAATAAGAGGATCTATCTATCTTGGTAGATGAGTAGTAGCTCTATGATAATCATGAGATTGAGTCCTTAAGCCCATGGCCATGGCAGAGTGAAGATGATAGAAAGAGTTTCTATTAGGATTTCATATTGGACTTGAATCGAATGATTAATTCATATGACGGACATTGGGTTTGATGAGTTCACCTTAACCCTAATCCTATTGGAGCTCAAGATAGGAGAACCCAATCACATACGTAACTGCACTGAGAGATTTGCTTTTAGTTTTGATGGATTGCCAGCATATACTACTAGGTATCACTGATAGATTTTGGGAGTAATTAGAATGATTTTGATGATCAATCATTCTAATTGTATGAATCAGAAAAGTTCTGGTCCATCAAAAGGTGTTTCGATGATGTCGATGATGAAGATCGTGACATATCTCATTATGATAGAGAATTGAATCTAACTAGGTCATACAAATAAGGATTTGAATCTGGATGTCATCAATTAAGCTAATCTAGTTCGATTGATTTGGATTAGATACAATCAGGTTTAGGATAATCATGCTAACATACGATTGAGCCTGACTTTCTTCTTTTGAAATTTTTTTGATTCATCGCAACCAAGTCAAATTTATTTTGATTCATTCTTATATTTTGAATGGATTTATTTTTATCTGACTGAAATAAGTTCAGATCAGATTAATTATAGAAATTAAATCCATTCATAGTCAAATTGGACTAGGATCAAAAGTTGACCTATTTGCGAGAATTGAGGGTCACCTGATCAGATGCTTTTAAAAAAAATTTTATAAATTATTTTAATCTAATTTTTGGATATATGATAGAGCATGAATTATATATTAGGTGTACTAAATTTTGTGATTTTTGGAGGTATCTAGACTGAGTTATAATAGAGTTTGATTCAAATCAAACTTTTAAGGAAAGAGTCCTAGGCGTAGTGGACTCTTCCTTATCTACTCATGCTGCCACTTTCTAAATTGATTTTTGGCATCAAAATTAGATGAAATCTAAGGATTTTCATGGAGATCAGGTTCAGAAGTTCCAATGATCGAAAAAAAGAGGATTTTGATCAAAGAGGGACTCTAACTTGGTGCTATGCTTTTGTATAAGAACCCTTGCACCAAGGCTCTTCATGTAGAAAATATTTTTCATACCCAAAGACTATGGTTCTAGATATCCCACATCTCCTCTTTCCTCTCTCTCCCTTTCTTCTACGTGCCTAAAAAGTTAGGCACAAATTTGAGAAGAAGATCCAATCAAATTTGTGAAGAGTTTAGCATCTATGCCATGGTGTTTGTGAGACGGACACACTGCCTTCAAAAATTTTTTGAAGGACTTTCAGAAAATTTAGATATGATCTTTAGAAAATAGATTTATGAGGAGAAGATATCTAGATCCTTCCTGAGTGGATACTGATAGAGGCTAGATACGTACGTGGCTTCTTTTGGAACCTCAGAAAACATCAGGATCATCGTAGGATAATCAGATTACCCAAACAAGGTAGGAAATTAAATTTGATTTAATTTTTATTTTAATTTTTAATATTAGATCATCATGATCAGATTTAAAAACTTTTAGATTTGATCAGATTATTTAAAATTTTTTTTTAAAAATTCATCTTAGATTTGATTAGATCTGTACGATCCTGCGGTGGAAAATAGGATTTTTCCTTCAACTAGTATCAGAGCTGCGTTAGCAGTTCTTCAGATCTACCTTAGATCTGATTTTATTTTTATATATGATCTAACTAGTTTTGTAGTAAAAATTATATTTTTGATTAAGAAGTTTTTCATGGCCGTCCGGTCATAAGAACAAAGTAAGGTTTAAAGGCACTCTCCTCCCATTCGATGGGGTATTCTTATAGCGTATAGGGATGCTGTGCGTTCATCCTTAATCAGAAATCAGAACTTATTATTCTATAAAATTTTAGATTCTAAAATCTTAGAATTTTTATTATATATTTTGTTCATAAATCCAAAACTTAATTAAGAATTAAGATTATGAAATTAATTAGGTCTAAAAATTATAAATTTTCAGATCTAAGACATATTCATAAAATTGGGTTCGAGCTTGGATAGCTCAATTAGGTCTAGCAGTTGATCAAACCAAATCAAGAGTTGGTTAGGTGGGATCAAAGAAAGCTTAGATTTGACCAACCTAATAGGATTAAGTCTGGGTCAAGATCAAATCACATTGAGATGTGACTCGATCAAATCAAGACCTAATTTAGCTCCGTGGTTCGAGCCTAGATTGTAGACTAATCCAATTGGTTCTGATTCAATAATTTGATGTCTAAGGTAAGTTTGGCAGATACGATCAATTGATTTTTAATTGAAAGCTACTTAACCTGAATGCTTTCTTCTCGAGTTAATGGCATATTCCTTCCATCGGTCTCACTTACCTGGCTATTTGTGTCGATCCAATTTTGATTTGAGGTGGCTAACAATTCGAGCCAACCCATGCCACTAAGTTAGTCATAATTATTATGACTAAGTCAAGTCAAGTTTAAAGAGACCTAAATTAAATTTTTCTAAAAAAATATTAAGTCTAAGATCTTCCACCATTGTAGATGTGTGGGCCCTTCCCGGGGTTGATTGTTCTCGACTGGGTATAGTGGTTCGGTTGCACCAGAAAGACACAATCATGTCTATTAGATATTGGATGCTATGGGTTGGAAGATGGTTTGGACTCAATATTTTGGATATTGTGAGGGATCCAATCAGAAATCCAATCTATGCAGTCTGACTTAACTAAGGAGTGGATCAATATTTTAGACATGGTGAGATTCATGAATTAGAGATCAGATTAGGATGCACCATGATTAGAGAATCATTAAATAAAAATTGTCCACTCTTTGGTTGACCCATCATCAATAACTATTAGGTGAGGTGGTGAGTCAGTTGGTGGGACTGCACCATCCACTAGAAATCAATAATCATGAAGATTTTTGCATCTCTGTCAAGAAAGTGTAGAAATCTAAGTAAATAGTGAGAGCCTAATTTATTTAAAAATAAAATTTTTAAATAAATTGATTAGATCTAATTATAAAATCTAACTAGAAATTTTGACTTTCTATAGAAAAATGTCTGTGTCCAATTTACTAGCCTATATCCTGGACACCCATAGACTGACCGGATCCAACTACAAGAATTGGCTTCGAAACTTTAAATTTATTTTGGATTCTAAAAAGTTGACTCATGTGTTGGAACAAGATCCTTCCACCTTATTAGTCCATCCATCCACTGATTAGAGAGCATCTCTCGAGAAGTGGATGGATGAAGATAACAAAGTCAGATATTACATGTTGGGCTCGATGTCTGATGAGCTCCAATGCCAACATGAAGACATTAAGACTAGCCGCTAAATGTTGGCTCACCTATAAGAGTTGTTTGGTGAACAAAGTCATGCAACCAAATATCAAGTCACTAAAAGACTGTTTAAGGCTCAAATACGTGATGGACAGTCGGTCCAAGATCATTGTCTAATGATGATCAAGGACTTAGAAGAGCTTGAGAAACTCGGTGTCAAGGTAGATCAGGATCTGCAGATTGACATAATTCTGCAGTTCTTGACTGATGCGTATGGATAGTTGATCATAAACTACCATATACATAAACTTTAGAATACCTTGGCTGAGCTTATGAATATGCTGGTTACTTTTAAGCTTTCTATGAAAGGTTCTAAAGGCTCAGTACTTGCTGTGGAGCAAACTTCTTCCAAGAGAAAGTCTTTTGGAAAGAAGAAGAAGTCCATGAAGAAACAGAAGGTGGATGGTGAAAAGAAGAAGAAGATAGAGCCGAAGAAGAAGGCCGCTGATAAAGAAAAATATTTTTATTGCAACACTGATGGCCATTGAAAGTGGAACTACCCTCTTTACCTGGCCAGCTTGAAGAATAAGGAGGCAGATCCTTCTGAAGGTATGCTCATTATAGAATCTAATCTTATAGTTTCTTCTACATCCAGTTGGATGCTTGACTTTGGTTCTAGTGCTTACTTGTGTACTTCTATGCAGGGTCTTGAGGATAGCAGAAGGCTGAGGGATGGTGAGATGATTCTACGCATCAAAAATGAAGCAAGAGTTGCGCTGTGTTCGTGAAATCCTACCCTTTGTGATTACCATCAAGATTAGACTTAATACTTATGGATGATTTTTATGTACCTGTAGCAAGTAGAAATTTGATTTCTATTTCATGTTTAGCACAGGAAGGCTATGTAATTAATTTTTTTAAGGACCATTGTAATATTCTTTATAAAAAAAATAAAATTGCAAGTGGTTTCCTTATAAATAGTTTTTATCAGTTATATATTGATGTTTCTATTTTTAATATCGAGCAAAACATGAATGCCATAGGATCAAAGCGACCTAGGGATAGTCTAAATGATACATATCTTTGGCACCTTAGACTAGTTCATATAGCTGAAGACAGGATTAACAAATTAGAAAAATTTGGGCTATTGAGTCCATTGACTTTTGAGTCATATCTGATTGATAAATCATGCCTTCATGGTAAAATAACCAAGCTCTCTTTTATGGGACATGGGAAAAGGGCCACGACCTGCTTGCCCTAGTACATACTGATATATGTGGCCCATTTGATGTGCCAGTCAGAAATAATTACATCTACTTCATCACCTTTATCGATGATTTATCTTGATATGGATATGTGTATTTGATGCGATACAAGTCTAAAGCTTTTGAAAAGTTCAAGAAATTTAAATACGAAGTAGAAAAATAAATAAGAAAATCCATTAAGATTCTTCGATTAGATCGAGGAGGCGAATACCTTAATCAAGAGTTCCTAGACTATCTTAAGTATAATGGCATAGTCTTCAATGGACTCTAACCGGAATGCCTCAACTCAACGGGATTTTAGAATGGAGAAATCGGATCCTATTAGATATGGTTCGATCCATGATGAGCTTCACAGACCTTCCTGAGTTTTTTTGGGGATATAGTCTGTTGACCGCTATATATCTACTGAATAGAATTTTATCTAAAATCATTTCTACCACACCGTATGAGATATGAAATGGTAAGAAACCAAATCTGAGTCATCTCAAAATTTGAGGTTGTTCGGCTCATGTCAAGAGACAGCAGGCAGATAAATTAGAGTCTAGGTCCTTTAGAGCTTAATTTATTGGATATCCTAAAGAGTCATTAGGATATTTTTTCTATCTTTCGAAAGATCATAATGTGATTGTGAGTCGACATGCCATCTTTCTTGAAAAATAGTTTATTCAAGATGGAGGCATCAGAAGACAGATTAGGCTCGAGGAGAAAGTCTCTCAAGAGCCACAAGCCAAGGAACCTATAGAACCCAATCAGATTGAGCAAGTCCAATCACTACCTCATCCACTTCGTAGATCAGAAAAGATTTTCCATCCTCCTGAAAGGTACTTAGATACTATTTCAGAGAATGTAGAGGAAATGTTCCTCATAGAAAAGGAGTTCATGGTGATGATCCCAAAATCTATGATGAGGCAATATCAGATATCGACTCCGAGAAATGGTTAGAGACAATAAAGTTAGGTAGATCCACCTAAAGGTATAGTACCTATTGGATGTAAATGGATCTTTAAGAGCAAGATAGGTGCCGATAGGAATGTAAAGACATTCAAAGCAAGGCTCGTAGCGAAAGGGTATAGTCAACACGAAGGTATTGACTATCAGGATACTTTTTCGCTAGTAGCCATGCTCAAATTAATCCGCACATTATTTGCTGTTGCAGCCTATTTTGATTATGAAATATAGTAGATGGACGTGAAAATGGTATTCTTAAATGGATATCTTGAGGAAGATATCTATATGAAACAGTCACTAAGTTTTACATCCAGTGATACCGATCATAAGGTCTGCAAGCTGCAAAGATCCATATATGGACTTAAGCATGCATCTCAAAGCTGGAATGCTCATTTCAATAATATGATTAAATCATTTGGATTCATCAAGAATGAGGAGGAGTCCTGTGTTTTCAAAAAGATAGTGGGAGTGCTGTTGTCTTCCTCATATTGTATGTGGATGACATCCTCTTAATTGAAAATGATATTTTTATGTTGACCACAGTCAAAATATGGTTGTCTAAAGAATTCTCCATGAAAGACTTAGGAGAGGCATCCTTTATTCTAAAAATTAAGATCTATAAAGATAGACCAAATAGGATGCTGGGTTTCTCACAGAAGACGTACATAGAGAAGATGCTAAAGAGATTTAGCATGAAAATCTCCAAGAGGGGATTGGTGCCCTTTAGACATGGCATTCATCTCTCCAAGAAGATGTGTCCCAACACATTTGAGAAGATTAAATGCACGAGCAAGATCCCTTATGCTTCAATAATAGAGAGCCTCATATATGCCATGCTATGTATATGACCTGATATTGCCCATGCTGTGAGTATCACGAGCAGGTATCAGTCGAATCCAGACGAAGAGCATTGGACTTTTGTGAAATGTATTCCTAAGTACTTGAGAAGGGCTAAGGATATGTTTCTAGTCTTTGGCAATGGAGAACTCTAGGTCTAGGGGTATACAGACTCGAATTTTATGTCCGATATAGATGATCGAAAGTCGACATCTAAAAATCTATTTATTTATAATAATGGTGCTGTCAGCTAAAAAAATTTCAAGCAGACAATGATAGCAGATTCCATCATGAAAGCAGAGTACATCACTACGTCAGAAGTTGCAAAGAAGGTGTTCTAGTATAAGAAGTTCACTGCAAACTCAAAGTGATGCCATTAGATGCCATCCCTTTATACTGCGACAACAATGGTGCCATAGTCCTAGCTAAGAAGTTGAGGTCTCATCAGAAATCTAAGTACATCGAGCGGTGATACCATTTCATCCATGATTACCTCGAGAAGGAATATGTCCAGGTCAAGAGAATCGATACTGCAGATAATGCGGCTGATCCACTGATAAAGTCATTGAGCTAATAGAAGATCGAAGCCCACCTTGAGAAGATGAGACTTAGATTTGTAGCCCATTGGCTTTAGGTCAAGTGGGAGTTTGTTAGATGTATACCCTAGAAGCCAGATTGGCTGTCACTTGGAATATACTTCTAAGAATAATTTTATAATTTTGACTATAAATTAATAAATAAATTATTTTTCTATCACAGTGTGTATTTAAAAGTATCTATGATACATCCTTTGAGTTAATGGTATTGACAATTCATATTTTCAAGAGTTGAAAATTTAAACATGAATTTTCATAATTAACTCATAAACTACTCCCGATCGTAGGATCATCACGAGGATGGTGATCGATCCAGAAGATTGGTATACAATCACTTTCTTAGGATAGATGTGTCTTGAGTCTATGGTGTGGAGATACTGGAATGAGAGTATAAATACTTATTAGAGAATGAGGGTATTGAGCGTGACCACCTCGAGTAGTCATAAGAAAATCTACCTTCTCATCGATGACTGACTTGATGCTGCAGTAGTGTATATGGTTCTTTGACTTGACGTACATCGATAATTCACCTTAAGGGTGTTATAGTTTGACTACACCATAACTCGATCTTCTAGCCATTCAAAATCCTGAGGTATATGTTAGCTATAGCATGTTCATTGTAGGAATTGGATTGCACCAATAAGGGGATCTATCTACCTTGGTAGATAAGGAGTAGCCCTATGATAATCATGAGATTGAGTCCTTAAGCCCATGGCTTTGGTAGAGTAAAGATGATAGAAAGAGTTTCTATTAGGATTTCACATTGGACTCGAATCGAATGATTAATTCATATGACAGACATTGGGTTTGATGAGTTCACCTTAACTCTAATCCTATCGGGGCTCAAGATAGAAGAAACCAATCACACAGGTAACTGCACCAAGAGATTTGCTTTCAGTTCTGATGGGTTGCCACCATATATTGTTAGGTGTCACTGATAGATTTTGAGAGTAATTAGAATGATTTTGATGATCAATCATTCTAATTATATGAATAAAAAAAGTTCTGATCCATCGAAATGTGTTTCGATAATGTCGATAATGGAGATTGTGACATATCTCATTACTATATAGAATTGAACCTAACTGGATCACACAAATAAGGGTTTGGGTCTAGGTGTCATTAATTAAGCTAATCCAGTTTGATTGATTTGGATTAGATCCAATCAGGTTCAAGGTAATCGTGCTAGCACATGATTGAACTTGACTTTCTCCTTCTAAAATCTTTCTGATTTGTCGCAACCAAGTAAAATTTAATTTGACTCATTCTTGTATTTTGAATGAATTTATTTTCATCTAATTGAAATGAGTACAGGTTAGATTAATTATAGAAATTAAATTTATTTATTGTCAAATTGGACTAGTGTCAAAAGTTGACCTATTTGAGAGAATTGAGGGTCACCTGATCAGATGCTTTTAAAAAATTTTTTAATTTTAATCTATTTTTTGGATATGTGATAGTGCATGAATTATATATTAGGTGTACTAAATTTTATGATTTTTGGAGGTCTCTAGACTGAGTTATGATAGAGTTTGATTTAGATCAAACTCTTAAGGGAAGAGTCCTAAGCGTAGTGGACTCTTCCTTATCTACTCATGCTGCCATCTTCTAGATTGATTTTTGGCATCAAAATTAGTTGAAATCTAGGGATTTTCATGGAGATTAGGTCCAGGAGTCCCAATGATCGAAAAAAAGAGGATTCTGGTCAAAGAGGGACTCTAACTTGGCGCTATGCTTTTGTATAAGAACCCTTATGCCAAGGCTCTTCACGTAGAAAATATTTTTCATACCCAAAGGCTGTTGTTCTAGATATCCAACACCCCCTTTATCCTCTCTCTCCCTCTCTTCTACATGCCTAAAAAGTTAGGCACAAATCTGAGAACAAGATTCGATCAAATTTGTAAAGAATTCAGCATCTATGCGATGATGTTCATGAGACGGACACGCTGCCTTTAGAAATTTTTTGAAAAACTTCTAGATCAGATTCAGATATGATCTTTGGAGAAAAGATTTGCAAGAAGAAGATGTCTAGATTCTTTCTAAGTGGATACTGATAGAGGCTAGATACGTGCATGGCTCCTTCCAGAACCTCAAAAAATATCAGGATCATCGTAGGATAATCAGATTACCCAAATAAGGTATGAAATTAAATTTGATTTAATTTTTATTTTAATTTTTAATATCAGATCACCATGATCAGATCTGAGAACTCTTAGATTTGATCAGATCATTTAAAATTTTTTTAGAAAAATCAATCTTAGATTTGATCAGATCTGCATGATTCTACGGTGGAAAATAGGATTTTTCCTTTACCGATATACCGGGCATACCTCTAGAAATAATCACTCACCAATTAAAAGTTAATTCGAACGTCAACCCAGTGAGACAGAAGAAGCGACCATTCACTCCTGAGCGATAGAAGAACATCGATGAAGAGGTGAACAAACTCCTCATGATAGACTTCATCAGAGAAGCCCAATACTCCGATTGGCTTGCGAATGTCGTCATGGTGAGAAAAACCAACAAAAAATGGCATACCTACATTGACTATACCAACCTGAATGAAGTATGCCCGAAGGATAGTTTTTCTCTTTCAAAGATCGATCAATTGGTTGATGCGACATCAGGACATCGACTCCTAAGTTTCATGGATACTTTCACAGGCTACAATCAGATCCGAATGGCACCTAAAGATGAAGAACATACTATCTTTGTCACCGACAAAGGAATTTATTGCTACAAAGTGATGCCGTTTGAACTCAAAAATGCAGGAGTGACCTACCAATGGTTGGTGAACAAAGTCTTCAAGCCACAGATTAGATAGAATATGAAAGTATATGTTGATAATATGCTGATAAAAAATGCTCAAAGTCAGGATCATATTTGAGACTTAGAAAAAGCTTTCGACACACTTCGACGACATCGGATGAAGTTAAATCCCACCAAATGCACCTTCGAAGTAACGGCTGGGAAGTTTCTCAATTTTTTTATTTCACATCGAGGAATCAAGGTAAATCCTGAAAAGATAAAAGCAATCATCGATATGTAATATCCAACTTCAAAGAAGGAGGTGCAATAGTTTAATGGAAGAGTTGCCGTGTGCAGTCAATTTATTTTCAAGTCTGCCAAAAGATGTCTTTCATTCTTCAAAACTCTATGGCAGACTAAAGATTTCTCATGGACCAACGAATGTCGACGATCCTTTGAAGAGCTGAAGAAATACCTAATGACTCCTCCATTGCTTGTAAAGTCGATGGAAGGAGAACCATTATATTTATATCTAGCTACATCTGACAAAGCTATTAGTTCAGTTTTAATTAGAGAAGATGAAAATCAGGTATAGCATCCTATTTACTATGCGAGTAAAGTACTTCATAATACCGAAACTCCATATTCAAAGATCGAGAAAATGATCTATGCCCTAATCATTTCGACACAATGGGTTCGGCCCTACTTCTAAGCCCATATAGTTCATGTTCTCACCGATCAACCCCTGAGATCGATCCTGCATCGATCAGATACTTCGGACTGAATGGCAAAATGGACAATAAAGCTTAGCAAATTCGACATCCAATATCACCCTCGTCCATCGATGAAGGCCCAGGTTTTGGCTGATTTTATTGTTGAGTGTACCATCTCAAATGATGAACTCAACCAAAAGATGACTTACGAACTGACAGAAAATAACCCCAAAATCGATCGTGGTTCGGTTTGAGTGTTGCTTGTCGATGGGGCATCAAATGCCCTCGAAAGCAGAGCTGGACTTATTTTGGCAAATGTCGATGGAATAATCACTGAATATGCCCTCCAATTCAACTTCAAAGCTTTGAATAATCAAGCCGAGTATGAAGCTCTTCTTGTCGGCTTGAGCATCGCCAAGGAGCTCAGAGTTGATGAATTAAACACTTTCACCAACTCTTAACTCATTATGGGACAAGTCAAAAGCAACTTTGAAGCTCGTGATTCGATAATGCAAAAGTACTTGGAGAAAGTGAAGGATCAAACTTTTGCTTTCAAATACTTCAACATTTTGCATATCCCTAGAGCCGAAAATGCTTGGGCCGATGCTCTCTTCCGACTCACCGTCACTACTCCTAATGAACTTGGTTGAACATACATCGAGTACCTTGTGCACCAAGTATTGAAAGGGTGGAAGAAGTATTGCAAATCAATGACGAACCGAGTTGGATGGATCCGATCGTTAGGTATCTGAACGAAGAAACCCTACCCGATGATCCATCAGAAGCAAAATGCTTAAGATGGACAGCCTCACAATATGTGATGATGGATGGATGACTCTACAAACGATTCTTCTCTCTTCTGCTATTAAAGTGCCTAGGGCCTATAGATGTCGACTATGCACTTCGGAAAGTCCACGAGGGAATCTGTGGGAACCACTTAAAGAGCAAATCCCTTGCCTACAAGATCCTTTAGCAAGGATACTATTGGTCGATAATGCAGAAGGATGCAACTGAGTTTGTCCAAAGATGTGAGCTGTGCCAAAGATACGCCAACATCCAACATCAACTAGCGACGCAATTGACATCGATCATGGCTCCATGGCCATTTGTACAGTGGAGGATCGACATACTTGGTCCATTCTCCCTAGCATTCGGATAGAGAAAATTTTTGATCATCGCCATCAACTATTTTATAAAATGGATGGAGGGTAAATCTTTGGCATAAATTATAGAAGGTAAGATGGAAGACTTCATTCGAAAATCTATCATCTATAGAATCAGGCTCCTGCATATAATCAGAACTAACAATGGTCGATAGTTTGACAACCAGAACTTTAAAGACTTTTGCGTGATGTACCACATTGTTCACAAGCTGATGTCTGTCTATCCACAATCAAATGGAGAAGTAGAAGTTACAAACCGAATGATTATCCATGGCTTGAAAACCCGACTCAATTAAACCAAAGGCCTCTAGGTAGAAGAACTACCTTTGGTATTATGGGCCTACTGAACGATCCCCTGAGTACCGATAGGTGAATCTTCCTTCAACCTCTCCTATGGGATAGAAGCAGTGATACCCATCGAAGTCGAGCTACCATCAATGAGAGTGGAAAAGAATGATGAGTCAAGTAACTCGAATCATAGAAGGGTGGACTTGGATCTATTACCTAAAGTTCGGCAATAAGCTCAACTCAGAATGGCTGCTTATCGACAGCGAGTTGCAAGATACTACAATAGAAAGGTTAAATCAAAAGAAATCCATTTGGATGACTTAGTCCTATGGAGGGCCAAAGTATCCAAAGTGTTAGATCAAGAAAAGCTCTCTCCAAATTAGGAAGGATCCTATCGGATGATGAAAATCTTTGGACCTGAAGTATATTGACTCAAAACACTCGACAGAGTTAAAATTCTTTGAACATAGAATGCTGACAATTTTAAAGTGTATTATTAATAAAATCAGCTCCATGTACTTTTGACAAACTTAAGGAATAAAATGTTCACAAAAGTTTTCTCAAAGGAGACTTAAGTATCTTCTCTACGAACAACTATCGATTGATTGATGTGTTAGTTGGTTGGGGACCAAATAAATTAATCGACTGATCAACCATCGGCTAAACATTACAACCAACCGACTAACGAATGACAATCATCAGTCGGTATTTCTTTTGGCAAATACTATCGGTCGACAACTATCTTCTACAACTCAAATAGTCGATCGATGGACCAACTGATGATATCGACGCATAACTTCTTTATGAAATAACAAAGAAAAAAAGCATCAATATATTAGTTGTGAACTAGTTGGTTTGCTCTGACTAGTGAAGAATACGATCTAAACTGATTAGACTATAGTCGAATCAAAGGATGGTTGACTTACACCTGATCGTCATCATTAAATATTGGTTGGTAAAAAGCTGACAAAAAGTTGGCTGAAAACTAACTGAAGGTTGGCTTGTACTTGACCATCGTATACTTTTGAAAATCGATCAAGTGATTGGATAGTAAAAAGCTGACCATGTGTCGGCTAAAAACCAATCCATGGTCGGCTTACACCCGATCATCAAACACTTTAATGATCTGATTAATTATAAGTTGGTAAAAACTGACTAATAGTTGGTTAGAAATCAACGCGAGGTTGACTTACCCCTGACCTATAAATGTCTCAAAAAGTGACTAAGGGTTGGCTGGTTAAAAATCTAACTTTAAATTGGCTAGAAAAACTAGCCAACAATTGGTTATATAAAATTGACTAAGAATCGGCTAACAACTAACCAACCAAAGCGTTTATAAGTAAAAATTCCCTTTCATTATGGTAAAAGGAAAAATTACAAAATGGACCGTTGCTCCTTACGAAGCTGAAATTATAATTTGAAAGGAAGACAAACAAAAGTACAAAGTCATTCATCAGCCAGCAGTACCGAAAGTTGGTTGGGGATAACTTTGGCTTTGGGATCCATCGGTGCAACGACTTCAATCAGAGCAGCTTGCCCCTCTAATGGAACTTTGGAAGTCAACTGAATAACTATGCTTGTCGGTGCAGGAGGAATCGATGCACCTTCAATCGAAGTGGCAGGAGCTGCAGGAAGTGCTGACTTAGTTAGAACAAAAGTAGCAGTAGGAAGATCTCCGTCTATCGAATCCATGAGAAGTTTGTCAACACCTCCTTCTTCCTCTTCTTCAACACCAGGGACGATAATGCTGCTGAGGTCGAGGTCAGGAAAGAGCTGTTGAACAGCATCCCGACCATTGCCAAACCCGATCCAGTAGGAAGCTTCGCTTTCTTCGAGGATCAAGATCTTTAGGTTAGACGAGGCCTTAAATTCCTCGATGCCCAGCTCTTTCGCTCGACCAAGATCCCACTAAAGAGCTTGGATCTCCGCTCTGGTTGAAGATAACTCCTCATCAGTAGTTTGCCACTTCTAATGCAAGTCCTCCGCCTCCTTGGCCCAATTGTCGTGGTCCTTCTCCTGCTTGCTCACCATGCGCTTTTTCTTCTTGCTGCGACTCTTCTGGGCCTTCACCTCCACCTGAGCCAACTTAAGGTCGGATTGAACCAACTCAAGTTTGGATCTTACTGATCCAAGTTTGACTCTTAGATGGGAGACTTCATCGAACAAGTTCTTCTCCTGGGTAGCTGCATCCTTCTCCTACTCCTTCAACCGTCGAGTCCCATTCAACATTAGCAGCCAAAACAGAGTCAAAACATGCATGCAGAAGATCGGCCATTCTACGATAGGCCGACTCAAGTTTGACCATGTCGTGAGCCCATTGTTTAAGGAGAATAAGTTAAATTAGTCAAAAAAAAGAGAAACAAAATAAATTATCGACTCACCTCGACAAAAGTCGGGTAGAATGATCTGAATAAGTTGGCCAGGGTCCGACTCCTCCACTCTCGATCATTCAGGAGGAGAATGGCATGAACCAAACTCCTCGCTAACTGGAGGTTGAAAAAAGCTGAACCACCTTTAAGGCCTGAACATCGACTTGTTTGGAGTCCATATATCCATAGCTGGAATTGTCACTCCCAGTCGGTGTAGAAGAAGCTGGCGCCTTCCTTTTTTCTTGAATAGACGACTATTCGAAAGGCACTGACATCCACTCGGGCATGGATGGAGACGACGAGCGCCCCCATCAAGCTAGAGTTGATCATGGAGCAGGTGTAGGAACAGTTGATTGAGCTACCGATATTAGAGCAACAGTCGGAGCATCAACAATAATAACATCCTCCTCCGACCATGTGATGGTCGGAGGGGCTTCAGTGGAAGTGGTCTTCACTAGAGTGTGCAAGGCAACGATTGGAGCACTGACATTTTCGAGCAGTGCCACCAAAGGAGCATCGGCAAAGCTAGGGATGGCCGAAGGACCGGCCACCTGACCCTTCTTCGATGCATGGGATGGATCGGCTCTGGATGCCCCCCTTTTTCGAGTGGTGAATTGATGAACCTCATCTTCAAAAAGTTTGGCAGGAAGATGCATCCCTGCAAAACCAAATGACATGGTCAGACTAATGTTGGAGACCAATCGAATAAAAGAAAATCTGAAACTATAGATACTGCATATACCTACGGACAACGCCAGACCAAGTTTGGCATCGTACAAGACTGCTTCGATAATCAAACTTTTTTGAGGAGGAACTTTCATGTCCTTTAATTTAAGGAAGTCCTCTCGATCGACTAGATCCATCTGACTGTTCTCATTCGAAAGGGTATTCAGCTTTTTCCAGACCGAAGAAAAACTCCGAGAAGTCGGAGGTGAAATAAAATAGAATTGGATCTTTCAATTGTAGATAGATGATGGAAGACCAGTGATGAAAAAAGACCCCTCCTTAGGGAAAAATACCACCATCCATCGACTTTTGGATGGGGCTGGAGAGCGAAAAAGGGTCTGAACAAAGAAAGCCTAGGGACCGTCTGGATCAACCAACATAACAAAGCAAAAGTAATTAGGAGCCGAATGGAATTCGGTGCTAGTTGGACTTGACATACCCGGTAATAGTCAAAAATATTTTGAAGAAACTCTGAAACTGGAAACCTAAGGCCTGATCTAAGATTTTCTAAGTAAAGGACAATAAAACCCGATGGAGGCGAAGTCACCTGACCATCGGGACCAGGGGCCAGCAGTTGAAAGTCCTTCGGGATTCGATATTGATCTCGAAGTCGCTCCACAATCGATGCTGTCAGCATGGATGCTTCAACCACCGGACCCAACGATGAACTACTATGAATGCCGGCCATATGTCAACTTGATATAATAAAAAGAAAAGACAAAAAGATGCCAGAACAAAGGTTCAAATTTCAAACTTAAGAGCTAAAAGATGAAAGGACAAGCAGACTTCCCAAAAGCTATTGCTATTGAAAGCGATAAAAGAAAAACCTTCAGGAAGGGTCCTGTATATATAGAACTCGCCAACGGTCGAGATGCATAGAAACCTCACTAGATGCTGACACGTATCAGCTGAAGGCCGACTGGGCATCAAATTCCTCGAGCCCTATGAACATGTAACTGTTGATGGCAACCATTGAGATCCCCAAAGCGTCGGATGGCAATCCTATCGAATGTCGTAAAAATCATTAATGGTAGATGGCAAAACAAAATTTAAGGTGACACCACATGTCGACCTCCTGCATTCGGTGTATGAAGACAAAATATGAAATCACTGCACCAAACTTGGGCATGGGGGGTAACTATTGAGGGCTGTTAATCTACCACCTAACTCATCAGCAATCGACTGATCGTCGACCACCGATGGTCGTTCATTGACTGATAATTGATAATAGAAGAACTCGCCGAAGGATCAGCGATCTACCGATTCACTATTGGTCGGACTGATACAAGCGATAGGAGCACCGACATACTGCCATCCGATGGATGTTCGGTCTAACGGACAATGGTCCAAAAATCTTTTGATCGATTGTCGATTGATTTGAAACCTTTCAATCGACTGTCGATCGGTCAAAAGCCTTCCGACCGACCATCGATCGGTCTCAAGTCTTTCAACCAACCAATAATCGATTGGTATCGAATCAGTCAACTGACCGATGAACTAAACAGTTCATCCACACCATGATTTGGCTCTACAAAACTATGCCCGAAAAGGATGAAAAATGATAATTAATGGGTAGTTTTAATTACTTACCCACGATCACACTACATTAGAAAAAGTGGGATCCATACACTCAGCGGTTATCACTCCAACACCTATAAAAAAGAGGTAACCTGGTTAGTTTGGGAGGGCATCTAATACTTTTGGAGTAATCTCTATCACTTTGCTCTCAGATTCCTATTCGATCAATTCACTCTACTAACTTAGGCATTGGAGGATCCCATCGAAGCCAACTCTAGTCAGTGCAGACTTATTCTTATGGGCTTCTCGACGTTCGATCGTAGGCGCAAGTGGATTGACCGCAACCCTATCTTTTTTTTTTGGTAACCAAAATTGGATTTGGAGGGGGCTGATCTGGCATAGCTACCATCTCTTCTCTGGGCATGACCATGAGGTCTCAAATTTTGCTGGAAAATATTCGATTTGGAGGCTAGATTTAGTTTTAAGATTTCAATGCCCACCTCAATGCCAGCTTTTTCTTTGTTTCCTTTTCTTTCTATCTCTCTCTCAAATTGATCTCTGCTCTCTCTTCTCTTCCATGAACCAGCTACTAGCTACTGATGAAAAAGCTTTGGCTAGAAAGAAAAATATTCCAAACTTTGTTAAATCCTGGAACAGGATCCAAAAAGTCTTGACAACAGCGGCCTTCTCTAATGGGCTCCGCTGTTGGTTTCCCTTGGCCTTCAATCTTGGCATCATCCAGCTTATGTTCGGTGGTTTTTGGATTGGGACCTGGTTTTGGTTTGGACCTTTATCTCTCTTCTGCAACAAACATTTATTTTCTCTTCCATATATCCTTCTTCTTCTTATACTTTTTTCTTTTGTTAATAAAATTCAAATGACTAAGGTTCTATACTTAGTCTCCTTCCATTCAAAAAAAAAAAGAAAAAAAAAAAATCAATCGAGTCCCATCCATTAGTTCAAGAGAGAGAACTGAAGGAGCCAACGCTTTTTTTTACAAATCAGCCAGCTGATCAGAAAACCTGATCATCACTCTCTTCTTATTTCCCTTTTTGCTGTCTATGATACAAATATTCAGGTATACCAATACATGTTAACAATATAATACACACTCATTTATATTATTAATACATATCTAATGTCTTATTGGTATGCAACTCAAAATGAGGTAATACATTGTTTGGATCATCGCTCTCTAACATACGTTCCATGTCCAAGTAATAGGACAGACTTGTGTAAGGTCGATTGATTTGAAGGAAATCGATCAAGGATTCTAGAGTTAGCTTTTAAAACTTTTTCAAAATTACAGTGAAAGAGATGAATCAATCATATTAATTCATAAATAAAATAACATAAAATTTTAGATCTAAGATCCTATTATATAATTACAGCATGCTATTAAATCAGAAATTAAAACATTAGAAAACTACATGTTGATCATATGAACAACAGACTATTCTAGATCTAATCTAGATTTGTAATAGGAAGATCAAATCATCCTTATCTTTGAAATTTGAGTTTCTTAACTCACTGATCCAGACCTAAGGTTATTGTTTCAAGCTGTACATGTGTTCGACCTCTACAAGTCATCCACATGAGCCCTCGATCGTAGATCAAAAGTTCGATGCTAGAAATCAATATAGTATGCTAGTACTGTACTGATCCTTCTTCGACGGTCGATCTGAATCCTTTTTCTTTAATTTTGGACTCTCTAATTTTTCAAAAAAATGAGGAAGAAGATTTTGATGCCGAGACACCCCTCAAAACTCATAAAAAAAATAGAGAAAGAGATTTAGAGAAAATCCTAGAAGAAGATCCTCTTCTTATTCTTTATTTCTCTCACCAAAGCATTTTGATTGGTGCCTTTACAATTCCCATGCCTAAGCTTTTCTCTCCTACATTTTTCCACGCTACAATGGCCCTCTCAAGTCTCTGTAATCTAAAAAAAAATCAGATCAAAAGACCATTTATATATGGAGATATGGAGAAATCCTTGACTAGGTCAAATACCTAGTCAAGAAATATCCAAATAGAGCTAGACTTGGGAAGCCCAACTCTTGGGCACCCCCTCCTTTATTTTTACATGGATCTCTTGATTTTGTAGCACAAAAAAGCTCTTTTTCACCAAAGAAAATAGAGGAAAATAAGGAGGGTTGGCGGCATAGCAAGGGAAGGAATTTTGGTTTCTCAAAACTCTATCTCATAGAGTTTAAATCAAAACAAACTCCTTTGTTTAACTTACTCCACTACCTATCTCCATGTAAGAAAGAAAGGAGAGCAAGGGGCACATGTGAAAGGCCTAGAGAGAAGATTTTCCATGCAAAAAACAAAGCAAAAAGGGCATGGGGGCATGAGGAATTCATGGGTGCAAGGAGAAAGGAGTCCTAGTCATACTAGGACTCCTATTTTGACTTAGTCCAACTTGATCCTTTGACAAATTAAGTCAGGATTTAATTAATCCAATTAGATTAGGTCTTAATTCTACTAATAATCTAATTAAATTAGATTAAATTAGATTTAATTTTGATTTAATTTTCTAATCAAATTAAAAATTGGGTTGATACAAGTCCTAATTGAACTAGGACTCATTCCTCCTTGCAATTGGCTTATCCAATAAATCAATTGGACTTGATCCAATCAAGCCCAAACCAAATTTAATTAAATTAAATTTAATTAGACTCAATCTCAATCTTTTGGCTTAATCAAATTAAGCTAATTAGTAATTCAATTACTAATCGATCCTTCTACAATACTTGCATTAGGTCAAACATCAATCGTATTGATTGTTTTAGCTAATAACGATTCTTAATCATCGATCAACCATCCGATCATATTGAGAACTCTTATGTGTGTAACCCCATAGGTTTGAACCAAAGTTGATAGCATAGAAATAAATTTTTTTATCAATCAAAGTGATCATCTAGCAATGATATTTGACGGTCGGATAGGTCGAATGTGTAGAACAACATCCTTAGAACCCATGTAGATATAGTTTTCATATAATTCATCCCCTTGATCAAAATGCTCGTAGGATATCTTAGAGTTTAACTGTCAACCCTGATTAGGTCATCCACATCATATTTCAAAATACCAAATCTATCTTATGGATTATCCTGGCGAAGGTTTTTGCTATATTGAAATACAGTGATGCATTCTTCTCCAACTCTTAGAATGGTCAATCCCATCTTGATCATTCACCGACTTCGTAAGTATTTGACTATTAAAAAATATGTCCCAAAGCCAATCATCAGTCTTTTGATGGTTGAGCTACATTATATCTATAATTAATTTATTAATAAATAAAATATATCTTTAATATTTTTCATCATAAAGTATTCATCTTCTAACGAACTTTATTATTGTGATGAAGTCCTTAGAACTATTTAGCTTTGATAAAGAGAGAATTTATCGATTAATCCTTAAATCTATTCACGATCAAATGATAGGCTGTTAATTAGGACGACAGCATCTATCGAGCATAGATCGCTGTATGCCATATAGGTTGGTTGTCCTCTTAACCAAGGAGTGTGAAGACACTGGCATGGCATATAGGTGAGATATATGGATACATTATCATTGAACATGATCAACTTCAGAGCATTCTGCTATCAAGAATGTCTATGATGGGATATAGATATAAGCATCCCTTAGACCTAAGATCACCATAGTGACTTACAAGCAACTCATTATACTTTAGTATCGGACTAACTAAATTTTTAATTCAGCAATGGAAGGCTTCTAGGTACAGTCAACTACTTATAAAGTTAGAGTATGATCAAGATAGAATTGACCACTCCAAGAGTTGGAGAAAAATGTATTACTGTATTTCAATATAGTAAAATCTTAGCCAGAATAATCCATCAGATGAATTTGATATTTTGAAATACAATGTGAACAATCTATCAGAGTTGATAGTTGAACTCTAAGGTGTCCTACGAGCATTTTGATTAAGGGGATGAATGATATGGAAACTATATCCGCATGAATTCTAAGGATGTTGTTCTACACATTCAACATATCTGATCGTCGCGTACTATTGCTAGATGGTCATTTTGATTAGTACAAAAATTTATTCTTATACTACCAACTTAGGTTCAGACCTATGAGGTCACACTCATTAGAGTTCATGATCCGATCAGATGGTTGATCAATGAATAAGAATCATTCTAGGATTAAACGATCAATACGATTGATGTTTAACCTAGTGTAACTGTTGCAGGAGGATCGATTAGCAATTAGATTGTTAATTGACTTAATTTGATTAAGCCAAAGGGATAAGATTAAGTCTAATCAAATATGATTTAATTAAATTTGATTTGGTCTTGATTGGATTAAGTTCAATTGATTTATTGGATAAGCCAAGTGCAAGGAAGAACTAGTCCTAGTTCAACTAGGACTTAGGTCAACCCAATTTTCTAATTTGATTAGAAAATTAAATCAAAATTAAATCTAATTTAATCTAATTTAACTAAGTTCTTAATTAATTTAGAATTTAATTTAATTAGATTAAATTAATTCTAATTTGATTTGGTTTGAGAAACCATATTGGACCAAGTCAAAATAAAAATCCTAGTAAGACTAAGAACTTTCCTCCTTGCGCCACCTTAGTCCCAACGCTCACCCTTCATGCCTCCTTTGACTTTGCATGAATTCTCCATGTCCAAGAGAAGCCCACCACATCCCAAAGTCCTCCTCTTTCTTTCTTACATGGTAAATTAAGTGTGGACCAAGTCAAAGTAGGAATTGATTTTGATTTCAAATTCTATGAGATAGAATTTTAGGAAACCAAAACTCTTCCTATAGTGCATCGATTCCATTCAGATTTTTTCTAGGATTTTCATGGGATTTAGAGGGTTTTTTGTAGGACAAAACCTGGTGGTCCATAGTAGAAAAGAAGGAGGGGGCACCCAAGAGTTGGGCGCCCCTTGTCTTGCCCAATTTGGATATTCCTTATCTAGGTATTTGACCTAGATAAGGACTCCTCTATATCTCTCTATATAGGATGAATTTTAAGCTAATTTTTGGATATATTTTAGATCATTGAGAGACCTTTGAGGTGTGTAAAAATCAAGGAGAAAGAGTATTAGGGCATGAAGATTTCATTGACACCAATCTAGGTATCTAGGTGAGAGAACAAAGAATAAGAAGAAGGGTTCTTCTTCTAGGATTTTTTCTTTGATCTTTCTCTCCTTCTTTAGAGATTTTTTTAGAGGTGTCTCAGGTTCAAAATCTCTTCTCCTTCCTTATAAAAATTAGAGAGTCCAAGATTTGAAGAAAATGATTCCAAATCGACCATCAAAGAAGGATAAACAAGTACTAGCATACTGTGCTGATTTTTTGTATCGAACTTCTGATCGTGGTTCGTGGGCTCGTGTGGATGACTCCTAGAGGCCAGATGTATGTGCGGCTTACAACATCATCCTCAAGCCTGAATCAGTAAGTTAGGATGTCTAACTTACATAGGTAATAGATCTGATCTATTGTTTTCATATCTGCATTAGATATAGTGTATATACATGTTGACTTGATCAATATGTTTTAGTTTCTTGTTTAGATTTTTAATTTCTGATTTAATAACATATCATGATCATGTAATAGATCTTAGATCTAGGATATTTTCTAGAATTTAAAATTAATTTTGATTAATTTTAGTCTTTCGCTGTCTGATCTTGAAAAAGTTTCAAGATCTAGTCCTGAAATCCTAGATCTGGTTCTATCAATGGTATCGGAGCACAAATTTTTTCATTATATGATTATTTAAGCATGTTTGAATTATTTTTTAGATTATATCTGATTTATAATTTAATTATTAAATCTAAAATTAAAATTTTTGATCACATAAATTGCTATAAGGTTGTCCTGCTGTAAGATGTACCCCTTATAGTGGAAAGATTATTCAAGTTCATATTGATATATTTTTAATCAAAAATTTATTAAATTTGATCTAATTTTATTTATGATTTAATAGATTTAAAATAATTTTAGTTTTAAAAAAAAAATTTTAGATTACATGGACTGCTATAAGATTGTCCTGCTATAAGGTTTATCCTTTATAGTGGAAAGGTTGTCCTAGTACGTGCTGATCTAAAATATTGATCATAAAATTTTAGATTAGATCTAAAAAATTTTATGATCTAATTAAAAATATTTTAATCTAATTTTAATTATCATAAATATATTAGATTTGATCTAAGATAATTTATTATTGATTATAGTTGAAATTATTTCAATTATACGAACCTGTTTAGATTAGATCTAAAATAGTTTCATGCTTATTTTACTTGCATATTGATTATAAATCAAATATACAACTTGATTGATAGAACCATATTATAAAAATATTTTATAAATATAAAAATTATTTTTGAAAAGTTGAACCCCAACTCTCAGCCCAAAACTTAATTAAGAATTAAGAAGTTGTTTGATTAGGATCTAGGATTGTGAATTAAAGATTCTAAGATAAATTATAACACATTGGATTAAATAAGTTAGTAAAAATTAGGTCTATTAATTGAGTTATACCTAGGGTTAGATTAAAGAATAAACTTAATTAGAGAATTGACTAAATCTAATCAATTATTGTCTATTAGGTCAAAAATTCTCTAGATCAATTACAATAGTTGTAGTTGGTCAAATCCATATCTTTAACGAGACCCAAGATGGACTTGATTCTTGGCTATGCAATCCAGCATGAACTGTTAGGCTGATCTAATTGAAACTAATTTAACCATTTGGTGTTTAAGATAAACCAGATCGATGATCTTTAATTAACAGCCGACTTATCTAGCCATTTCTGATGGTGTCTAAGGCCAGCTTTAGCAGACCCTCTCACTGATCGAACTTATCTGACCTCTTGGTGAAATTATATTTTGATCGGATCACTTGACTATTTGAGCTTATCCATGTCAGTTAGGTAAATCAGTTTGATTGATTTAGGTACTCCTAGACCAGCCTATTAATGGTCTTCCTTAAGCTGATTTAGTGAAATCAGTGAAAGAATCATGACAAGCTGGTTCATCTGACCTTCTCTCATCTTCAAATTAAATTTTCTAAAATTATTAGATTCCTAAAATGAGATAGTTATTATGATAACTAGATCATAGCCTTCCATTAAAGTGAGTGATAATGGATCCATTAGTTGGATAATCACTGGAGATCCAAAGGCCTGGTGTTTATCGACTAATAAAATTATCATTCATTATGTGATTTCTTAGCTGCATCTTTCTAAATTATGGTTAGGTTGGCCAACCAAAGTTGAGCCTAATCATTCATTGGTTTGATGGACCAAGTATGGTCATGTTAATGGTTGGACCTAACTGAACCTTTTCAGTGAAGGCCAAAGCCTACTGATTAGAGATTAGGATAAAATTTAATTATTAAAAATTATTTAGAGAAACAATTGGTTATGAATCTATCCTTAGATGTACATGGGTTGGCCAACCAAAGTTGGGCTCATGTGCAGTCTATGTAGATTCTAATATCTACTAAGAAATTAGGATAATTCCTTAAATTGGAGGTAGAGGCTACCAATTCGAATAAAATAGTAGAAGAACCTTTTGATTAAAGTCAAATCTTTAGGTTTAATGAATCAATTACTAATTAGGTTATGATTTTTCTTTGTGCAGATATAGCCACTTTCCTATCGCTCCGATCATTGTTGGACAATGATAAGTTGGTGGGACTCAACTTTGATAGCTGGTACCAAAAGTTAAAAATTATCTTAGAGCATGAACGGATCCTATACCTGAAGAGCCAGCTGCCAATGCACGTGGAACAGTTAGAGACACTTATCAGAAGTGACTCAATGATCGAACCACGATGTACTACATTATGCTGGCTGCTATGAGCGATGAATTCAGTCGTAGATTTGAGACAGCTCAGCTAAAGGACATGCTTCAAGTATTGAAGGATTTCTTTGGCACTCCTAATGACATGGAGAGGCACAAAACTAGTTGTGCCATTTTTAATATCAGGATGTAGGACGATGCCTCTATCACTGATCATGTATTGTACATGATCGAGCTGATAGAGCATTTGAGCAAGCTTAGCTTTTTCTTACATAAACAGCTAAGAAAGGATGCAATACTGAACTCATTACCCAAGTTTTTTCTCCTATTTCTTACTTATTTTAGAATGACAAAGCCTGAAGTAGACTACCATAGGTTATTGGGGTTACTTCAAAACTTTGAGAAGGATCACCAACTCCACAAGGTATCGGTGAACATAGTAGGAGGTTCGTCTCTGGTTCTTGATTCTTTAGGAAAAAGAAGAAGAATAAGAAGAAGAAAGCTAAGCAGGTGCAAGTTTAAGCTGGGACATCTATGCTGGATCAGACCAAAAAGATCAAGCTCGATAAGAGTCTAGCTGAATGCTTCTTTTGCAAGAAGCGGAGGCACTAGAAGAGAAACTATCCCCAGTACATTGCCTCTCTGAATCCGAACAGGCAAAGAAAAAAGCAAAAGATTGCTGGGCAAGGTATTTATATGATAACTCCATGTAATTTTTCTATTTATGATATTACTGACTAGGTATTGGATACCGGTAGTCCTTACCATATTTGCAATTCATTGTAGGGGTTGTAGGTCAATAGGAGATTTGAGTAAGGTGAAAGATTTCTAAATGTTGGAGATGGAAGATTAGTTTTAGTTCTAGCTTTAGAAATTTTGAAATTTGTATTTGAGTTTCATACCGTTGTTCTTAGTGATTATCATTTCTATCCTAGTTTCTTTTTGAATGATATTTTAGTAGGCCTTTTGGTCAAAAAAGATTATGAAATATCAATAAAAAAATAAATTTATAATATCATTATGAATGATATTATTATTTTCTGTGGATATTTAAATAATGGTGTGTATATGATATCACAATCTGTTAACATAATTTATTCAACTAGCAAGCATCCTAGATTAGACAGTGTATCAGATATCTATTTATGATATTGTAGGCTTGGTCATATAAACAAGAACAAGTTGACTCAAGAAAAAATTTTCGAAGTTAGTGATAGTGAATCACTTTCAACCTGTGAGTCCTGTCTTCTTAGTAAAATGACCAAATCATCTTTTACTGAAAAGGATGAAAGAGCCACTGAGCTCTTAGGTCTAGTACATACTGATGTATGTGGACCAATGAGCACAAGCACTAGAGATGGATATTTCTACTTCATTACTTTCACAGATGATCTATCCAGATATGAATATGTCTATCTGATGAAACACAAGTCAGATTCATTTTAAAATATTCAAATGATTTCAAAGTGAACTAGAAAAATAAATTGAGAAGAGTATCAAAACTCTTCGATCTAACCGAGGAGGAAAATATTTTTTCAATGAGTTTCTCAAATATCTAAGAGAGAATGAAATTCTCTTCTAATGGACTCCTCCAGGAACACCACAGCATAATAGTATATCTGAAAGAAGGAATCAAACCCTGTTAGACATGGTCCAATCCATGATGAATTTTGCCAGCTTATCGATATTCTTCTGGAGATATGCACTCGAATCGGCTTGTTATCTGTTAAATAGGATTTCAAGTAAATCTATAGTTAAGACTCCATATAAGAGATGGATAGGACGTAAGCCAGCACTTTCACACCTATAGCTGAACCTGAGTCAGATTTGATTAGATCAGATCCAGAGTCTAGTGTACCTACACCATTAAGATGATCCGATAGAGTACCACATCATTCAGATAGATACTATATTTTTTTGGTCCAGGATGGTGATCCCATCAAACTCAAGAATGATGAGAATTCGATCACTTATATGGATGCTATGTAGAGATCTAATTCTGAGAAATGGCTTGAGGCCATGAAATTCAAAATAAAGTCCATGAAGGTCAACGATGTGTGGACATTGGTTGACCCACCCAAAAGGATTAAACCCATTAGATGTAAATGGGTCTTCAAAAGAAAAAGAAGTATAGATGGAAAGGTGGAGACCTATAAAGTCCATTTGGTTGCCAAGAAGTATTGTCAATGTTATGGTATTAACTATGATGAGACATTCTCTTCTATGGCAATACTCAAATCCATTCGGATAATGCTTGCGATAGCTGTCCATCTGGACTATGAGATCTGGCAGATGAATGTGAAGATAGCTTTTCTAAATGGAGAGCTGACCGAAGAGGTATATATAATACAACCTGAGGGATTTACATCCATAGATGAGTCCAAGGTGTGCAAGCTTTAGAGATCCATTTATGAATTGAAGCAGGCATCTCGAAGTTAAAACATACATTTTGAAAAGATGATCAAAATGTATGGCTTCGTTAAGAATGAAGAAGAGTCCTGCATTTACAAATGGACAACTGGTCCAACAGTAGTATTTTTTATCTTGTACGTGGATGACATTCTCTTAATTGAGAATGACATCCCCACACTATAGAAAATAAAAGTCTGATTGTCATCACAATTTTCCATAAAGGACTTAGGTGAAGCATCCTACATCCTAGGGATGAAGATCTATAGAGATTGATCTAAAGGGATACTTGGGTTATCCCAGCCCACGTACATAGATATTATGCTGAAGAGGTTCAGCATGGAGAATTTCAAAAGAGACTATCTTTCGATAGGCCATGAAATTTCTCTCTCTAAGAAAGATTGTCCGACAACTTCTAAAGAGAGAGTGTATGAGTAGAGTCTCATATGCTTTGGTAGTGGGATCTATCATGTATGCCATGACATGTACGAGATCAGATGTGGCATACTCACTAGGAGTAGTGAGTAGATACCAGTCTGATCCTGGAGAAAATCACTAGAAAGTGGTTAAAACCATCCTTAAGTATTTGAGAAATACTAAGGACTAATGATTGGTTTATGATGAGTCAGATCTAAAACTTATGAAATTTACAGACTTCAGCTTTCAATCTGACCATGATGATAGTAGAAGTATGTTGGGATATATCTTTATACTAAATGGTGGAGCTATCTACTGGAAGAGTTCTAAGTAGCACACTGTGGTAGACTCTATTTGTAAAGTAGAGTACATCGCAGCATCAGATGCCATGAAGAAAGCAGTGTAGCTAAGAAAGTTTATCACCAAGCTCGAAGTAGCAACCTCCCTAGATGGCCCGATCCTGCTCTATTGTGATAGCACTGGTGCCATAGTTTAGGCAAAGAAACCAAAGGCATACCAATGGATGAAGCACATCTTGCATCGCTTTTACCTAGTCTGAAAGATCGTGGATCGAGGTGACGTCGACCTTCAAAAAATCGACGAAAAGAAGAATCTGACCGACCTCCTCACTAAAGTCTAGACGATAAAGGAGTTCGACAATCATAAGTCGAAGATGAGTATTAGATACGATGCTGAGTGGCTTTAGAATAAGTGAAAGTTGTTAGAAAATATGTTTCAAAACAAATTATCAGCCTATTGATGGTTGAGATACATTACATCTATAATTGATTCATTAATAAATAAAATATATTTTTGATATTTTTCATCATAAAGTACTCATCTTCTAACAAACTTTATTATTGTGATGAAGTCCTTAGGACTATTTAGCTTCGATAAAAAGAAGATTTATCAATTAGTCATTAAATCTATTCATGACTAAATAATAGATTGTTAATTAGGATGACAGCGTCTATCGAGTAAGATCGTTGTATGCCATATAGGTTGGTTGCCCTCTTAACCAAGGAGTGTGGAGACACTAATATGGCATACGGGTGAGATGTATGGGTACATCATCATTGAACGTGACCAACTCTAGAGCATTCTATTATCAAGAATGTCTCTGATGGGATATTGGTATAAGTATCCCTTAGATCTGAGATCACCTTAGTGACTTACAAGCAACTCACTGTGCTTTGATATCAAACTAACTGAATTTTTAATTTAGTAACGAAAGACTTCTGGGCACAGTCAAGTACTTGCAAAGTCAGAGTGTGATCAAAATGGAATTGACTACTCCAAGAGTTGGAGAAAAATGTATCACTGTATTTCAATATAGCAAAATCTCGGTTAGGATAATCCATCAGATGGATTTGATATTTTGAAATACAATGTGGACAACCTTATCAGAGTTAATAGTTGAACTTTGAGGTATCCTACAAGTATTTTAGTCAATGGGATGAATTATATAGAAACTATATCCGCATGGATTTTAAGAATGTTGTTCTACACATTCGACCTATCCGACCGTCGGATACCATTGCTAGATGGTCACTTCGATTAGTATAGAAATTTATTCTTATGCTACTAACTTAGGTTCAGACCTATGAGGTCACACATATTAGAGTTCATGATTTGATCGGATGGTTGATTAATGATTAAAAATCATTCTAGGATTAAACGATCAATACGATTGATGTTTAACCTAGTGCAAGTGTTGCAGGAGGATCGATTAATAATTAGATTACTAATTAGCTTAATTTAATTAAGTCAAAGAACTAAAATTAAGTCTAATTAAATATTATTTAATTAAATTTGATTTGGGCTTGATTGGATCAAGTTTAATTGATTTATTGGATATGCCAAGTGCAAGGAAGAACTAGTCCTAGTTCAATTAGAACTTGGGTCAATCCAATTTTTTAATTTGATTAAAAAATTAAATTAAAATTAGATATAATTTAATCTAATTTAATTAAATTTTTAATTAGTTTAGGATCTAATTTAATTGGATTGAATTAATTCTGATTTGATTTGGTTTGAGAAACTATGTTGGACCAAGTCAAAATAAGAATCTTAGTAAGACTAGGAACTTTCCTCCTTGCGCCACCTTAGTCCCAATGCCCATCCTTCACGTCTCCTTTGATTTTGCATGAATTCTCCATGCCCAAGAGAAGCCCACCATGTCCTAAAGTCCTCTTTCTTTCTTATATGGTAAATTAAGTATGGACCAAGTCAAAGTAGGAATTAGTTTTGATTTCAAATTCTATAAGATAGAATTTTAGGAAACCAAAACTCTTCCTATGGTGAATCAATTCCATCCAGATTTTTTTTGAGATTTTTATAAATTTTAGAGAGGTTTTTATATGACAAAACTTGATGGTCCACAATAGAAAAGAAGGAGGGGATGCCCAAAAGTTGGGAGCCCCTTGTCTTGCCCAATTTGGACATTCCTTGTCTAGGTATTTGACCTAGACAAGGACTCTTCTATATCTCTCTATATAGGATGAATTTTGGGCTAACTTTTGGATATATTCCAGATCATTGAGAGACCTTTGGGGTATGTGAAAATTAGAAGAAAGAATATTAGGATGTGGGGATTTCATAGACACCAATCTAGGTGTCTAGGTGAGAGAATAAAGAAGAAGAAAGATTCTTTTTCTAGGATTTTTTCTTTGATCTTTTTCTCCTTCTTTAGAGATTTTTGAGAGATGTCTTAAGTTCAAAATCTCTTTTCCTTCTAAAAATTGGAGAGTCCAAGATTTAAAAAAGATGGTTCTAGATCGACCGTCAAAAAAGGATCAGTACAATATTAGCATACTATGCCGATTTCCTGCATCAGACTTCTGATCGTGATTCGTGGGCTCGTGTGGATGACTTATAGAGGTCGGATGTGTATGCAGCTCGCAACATCATGCTCAAGTCTGGATCAGCAAGTTAGAACATCTAACTTACATAGATAATAGATCTGATCTATTATTTTCATACCTGCATTAGATGTAGTGTATATATATGTTAATGTGATCAACATATTTTAATTTTTTCTTTAGATTTTTAGTTTATGATTTAATAACATGCCATAATCATATAATAGATCTTAGATTTAGGATATTTTCTAAAATTTAAAATTAATTTTAGTCTTTCGCTACCTGATCATGAAAAAATTTTAAGATCTAGTCCTGAAATTCTAGATCTGGTTCTATCATTGATTATGCTCAAAAACCTTTCATTACTGAATTAAAAATTCAGTTACTTCGGTACCAAAGCACAGTGAGTTGCTTGCAAGCCACTATGGTGATTTTAAATCTAAGGAACACTTATTTCTATATTCCATTAGAATAACTTTTGATAACAGAATGCTCTAGAGTTGGTCACGTCTAGTGATGATGTATCCATACATCTTACTTGTATATCATACCAGTGTCTCTACACTTCTTGGTTAAGAAGACAACCAACCTATATGACATATAATGACCTATGTTCGATAAATACTATCATCCTAATTAACAGCGTATCATTTAGTCATGAACTATTTAAGGACTAATCGATAAATCATCTTTTTATTGAAACTAAATAGTCCTAAAGATTTTATCACAATAATGGAGTTCATTAAAAAATGTAGACTTAGTGATGAAAATGCTAAAATATTTATTTTATTTATTAATAAATTAATTATAATTATAAGATAGCACAGCCATCAACAAGCTGAGGAATGGCTTTGGGACACATTTTTTAACAACTCCTACTTATCCTAAAGCCACTCGGCATAGTATCTAATACCCATCTTCAACTTGTGGCCGTTGAACTTCTTTATCGCTAGGGCTTTAGTGAAGGGGTTAGTTAGGTTCTCCTTTCTATCGATCTTTTGAAGATCGATATCATCTTGATCCACGATCTCCCAGATCAGGTGATAGCGATGCAGTATGCACTTCGTTCGTTAGTATACTTTTGGTTCTTTCGCTTGAGCAATGGCACTAGTGTTATCGTAGTGGAGTAGGATCGGTCCATTAAGAGAGGATGCTACTTCAAGTTCAGTGATGAATTTTCTCAGCCACATAGCTTTCTTCATGGCATTTGATGCTGCGATGTACTCTGCTTCACAAACAGAGTCTGCCACAATATGCTGCTTGGAACTCTTCCAGCAGATGGTTCCATCATTTAGGATAAAAATATAACCTGACATGCTTATGCTATCATCATAGTCAGATTGAAAGCTGGAGTCTATAAATCCATCAAGTTTCAGATATGACTTGCCATAAACCAACCATTAATCCTTAATATTTTTTAAATACCTAAGGATGACTTTTACCATTTTTCAATGGTTCTCTCTTGGATCAGATTGGTATGTACTCACTACTCCTAGTGAGTATGCCACATCTGATCTCATACATCTCATGGAGTATATGATAAATCCCACAGCCAAAGCATATGGAACTTTACTCATATGCTTTCTCTCTTCAGGAGTTGTTGGACAATCCTTCTTAGAGAGAAAAATTTCATGACCTATCGAAAGATGGCTCTTCTTAGAATTCTTCATGTTGAACCTCTTTAGTATAGTTTCTATGTACGTGGACTGGGATAACTCAAGAATCCTCTTAGATCTATCCCTATAGATCTTCATTCCCAGAATGTAGGATGCTTCACCCAAGTTCTTCATAGAGAATTGAGATGACAACCAAACTTTTATTCCTTACAGTGCAGGGATGTCATTCCTGATTAAGAAAATGTCATCTATGTACAAGATAAGAAATACCATTGCTAGTTCATTTATCTATTTGTAAATGCAGGACTCTTCTCTATTCTTAACGAAGCTATACGTTTTGATTACCTTATCAAAACGTATGTTCCAACTCCGAGATGCTTGCTTCAATCCATAAATGGATCTCTGAAGCTTGCACACCTTAGACTCATTTATAGATGTGAACCCCTCAAGTTGTATCATATATATCTCTTCAGTCAGCTCTCCATTCAGAAAAGCTATCTTCACATCCATCTGTCAGATTTCATAGTCTAGATAGGCAGCTACAGCAAGTGTTATCCAAATGGATTTAAACATTGCCACAGAAAAGAATATCTTGTCATAGTTAATACTATAACATTGACGATATCTCTTGGCAACCAGATGGACTTTATAGGTCTCCACCTTGCCATTTGCTTTTCTCTTTCTTTTGAAGATCCACTTACACCTAATGGGTTTAACCCCTTTGGATGGGCCAACCAATGTCCATACATCATTGTATTAGGAATTATGTCCTAAAGCCAATCGTCAGCCTGTTGATGATTGAGCTATTTTATAATTAAATTAATTTATTAATTAATAAAAATATTTTGATATCTTTTTCATCATAAGTTTACATCTTCTAATGAACTTCATTATTGTGATGAAGTCCTTAGGACTGTTTAGTTTCGATAAAGAGAGGATTTATCGATTAGTCCTTAAATTTATTTATGACTAAATGATAGACTGTTAATTAGGACAACAATGTCTATCGAGCATAGATTGCTATATGCCATATAGGTTGATTGTCCTCTTAACCAAAGAGTATGGAAACACTGGTATGGCATATAGATGAGATGTATGGATACATCGTCATGGAACGTGACCAACACCAGAGCATTCTACTATCAAGAATGTCTCTAATGGGATATAGGTATAAGTATCTCTTAGACCTGAGATCACCTCAGTGACTTGCAAGCAACTCACTGTGCTTTGGTACTAAACTAATTGAATTTCTAATTCAGCAACAGAAGACTTCTAGGCATAGTCAAGTACTTGCAAAGTCAGAGTATGATCAAAATGGAATTGACCACTCCAAGAGTTGGAGAAAAATATATCATTGTATTTTCAATATAGCAAAACCTTGGCCAGGATAATCCATCAAATGGATTTGATATTTTAAAATATAATGTGGACAACCCAATCAGAGTTGATAGTTAAACTTTGAGATGTCCTACGAGCATTATGGTCAAAGGGATGAATTATATGGAAACTATATCTGCATGGGTTCTAAGGATGGTGTTCTACACTTTCGACCTATCCGACCATCGGGTATCATTGTTAGATGGTCACTTTGATTGGTATAAAAATTTATTTTTATGCTACCGACTTAGGTTTAGACCTATGAGGTCATACACATTAGAGCTTATGATCTGATCGGATGGTTGATCAATAATTAAAAATCATTCTAGGATTAAACAATCAATACGATTGGTGTTTAACCTAGTGCAAGTATTTTAGGAGGATCAATTAGCAATTGGATTGCTAATTGACTTAATTTGATTAAGCCAATAGGTTGAGATTAAGTTTAATTAAATATAATTTAATTAAATTTGATTTGAACTTGATTAAATCAAGTCTAATTGGTTTATTGGATAAGCCAAGTGCAAGGAAGAACTAGTCCTAGTCTAACTAGGACTCAGATTAACCCAATTTTCTAATTTAATTAAAAAATAAATTAAAATTAAATCTAATTTAATATGATTTAATTAAGTTCTCAAATGGGTTAGGGCCTTATTTAATTAGGTTGGTTTAATCTTAATTTTATTTGGTTAAAAAATCTTATTTGACCAAGTCAAAATAGGAATCCTAGTATGACTAGGACTCCCTATCACTTGCGCCACTTAATCCTCATGCCCCATGCCCTTTTTATTTTATTTCTTACATGAAAATTTTCCACTGCTATGGCTTCTCACATCCTCTTTCTTTTCTCCTTTTCTTATAAGGCAATTTGTTGGAAGACCAAGTCAAAAGAGGAGTTAGTTTTGCTTAGGATTCTATGAGATAGAATCTTTGTTGACCAAAACACCTTCCCTTGAGTGCCGCCCCCTCTTTTAACTAATTCTTCTCATATTTCATAAAAATAATCTTCTTTTTTGCACACCCTCCCTTGCTGGTCTACACCAATAATTATGGAGGAGGCGTCCAAGAGTTGGGCGCCCCAACAACTTCCTATATTTGGATATTCCTAGTCTAGGATTTTGATCTAACTTGGACTCTTCTTTTTCCCTATTTATAGGATGAATTTTATTCTAATTTTTTTGTGGAATATATATCTTTGGGAGAGGTTTGGGGTGTGCAAAAATCAAAGGAAGAAGGTCCTTGGGCATGGGGGTTCCATAGGCACCAAACTAGGTGTCTAGGTGAGAGAAAAGAGAAGAAGAAGAGGGTCTTCTTCTAGGGCTGTTTTATTTTCAATCTCTTCTCTTTTTTTGAGTTTTTTTTAAGAAATTCTCAGATCAGTAAACTCTCATCTTCCTTCTTATATTTTGAAGAATCTAAATTTTAAAGAAGAAAGCATCGGATCGATCGTCGAAGAAGGATCAGCATAGTACTAGCATGCTAAGTTGATTTCCTACATCGAACTTCAGATCAGAGATCGTAGGCTCGTGTGGACGACTCCTAAAGGTCGGATGCGTGTGCGGCTTGTGACTTCATCCTCAAGCCTAGATCAGTAAGTTAGAACATCTAACTTGCTCAGGTAATAGATCTGATCTATTAACTTCATACCTGCATTTGATGTAGTGTAGATCTAGATTGATTTGATCAATCTTTTACTTTCTTATTTAATTTTAATTTTTGATTTAATATCATGACTTAATCATGTAATAGATCTGAGATCTAGATATTTATATATTTATTTAAATAAATATTTTATTTATTTAAGTCTTTCATTATAAGATCTTGAAAATTTTTTTAAGATCTACCTATAAAACCCTAGATCTGGTTTCTACAATTGGTATCAGAGTCAGGTTGTTATTACATGATTTTTATGTATGTTTAGTTTATTTTTTAGATTAGATCTAATTTATAATCTAATTATTAAATTTAAAATTAAAAAAAAAATTTAGATCTCATGAACTATCATAAGGTTGTCCTACTGTAAGGTTTATCCCTTATAGTGAATAGGTTATCCTAGTTCATAATAATCTGACTCTAATCATAAATTTATTAGATTTGATCTAATTTTATTTATAATTTAATAGATTTAAAATAGTTTTAGATCTAAAAATAAAATATTTTAGATTGCACGGACTGCCATAAGGTTATCATGCTGTAAGGTTTATCCCTTACAGTGAATAGGTTGTCCTAGTACGTGATGATCTAAAGTATTGATCATAAAATTTTAAATTAGATCTAAGAGATTTTATGATCTGATTAAAAATATTTTAATCTAATTTTAATCTTTATAAATATATTAGATTTGATCTAAAAAGATTTATGATTGATTATTATTGAAACTATTTTAATTACATGAACATATTTAGATTAGATCTAAAGTAGATTCATATTTATGTTACTTGCATATTGATTATGAATCAAACATGCAACTTGGTTGATAGAACCATATCGTAAAAATATTTTACAAATATGAAAACTATTTTCAAAAAGCCAAATCTCAACCCTCACGCCAAAACTTAATTAAGAATTAAAAAGTTGTTTGATTAGGTTCTAGGATTGTAAATTGAAGATCCTATGACACGAATCATAACACATTGGGTTAATGGGTTAGTGGGGATTAGGTCCATTAATTGGGTTAGACCTTAGGTTAGATTAAAGAATATATTTAATTAGAGAATTGACTAAATCTAATCAATTATTGTCTTAGATTAGATCAAGGATTCTCTAGATTAATTGCAATAGTTGTAGTTGGTCAAGTCCATGTCTTTAACAAGACCCAAGATAGACTTGTTCCTTGGCTACGCGGTTTAGCATGAACTATTAAGTTGATCTAATTGAAACTAATTAAATCAGTTGGTGTCTAAGATAAACTAGATCAGTGGTTTTTAATTGGCAGCTTACTTACCTGGCCATTTCTGATGGTGTCTAAGGCAAGCCTGGCAGATCCTTCCACTGATCGAACTTACCTGATCTCTTAGTGAGATTATGTTTTGATCAGATCACTTAACTATTCAAACTGACCCATGTCAGCTAGGTAAATCGGTTTGACTAATTTAGGTGCTCCTAGATCAGCCTATTAATGATCTCCCTTAAGCTAACTTGGTTAAGTTAGTGGAAGGATCATGACAAGCTGGTTAATCTGACCTACTTGCTTCTATAAATTAAATCCTCTAAAATTATTAGATCCCTAAAATAAAATAGTTATATGATAACTGAATTATAGCCTCCAATTAAAGTGGATGATAATGAGTCCATCAATTGGATAATCATTGGAGGCCCAAAGGCCTAGTGCTTATCGATTGATGGAATTATCATTCATTATATGATCTCTTAGATACATCTTTCTAAATGGTGGTCAGGTGGGTCAACCAAAGTTAGGTCTGATCATTCATTGGTTGGATGGGCTAAGTATGATCATATTAATGGTTGGACCTAACTGGACCCTTTTTTGAGAAGGCCAAAGTCAACTGATCAGGGTCTGGGGCAAAATTTAATTACTAAAAATTATTTGGAGAAATAATTGATTATAAACTTATCCTTAGATGTACATGGGTGGGCCAACCAAAGTTGGGCTCATGTACAATCTATGTGGATTTTAGTACCCACTAAGAAATTAGGATAATTTCTTGAATTGGAGGTAGAGGCTACCAATTCGAATAAAATAGTGAAAAAAACCTTTTGATTAAAGTTCAAATCTTTAGGTTTAATAAATCAATTACTAATTAGATTTGATTTTTCGTTGTGCAGATATGGCTACTTTCCTATCGCTCCATCATTGTTGGACAATGATAAGTTGGTAGGACCCAACTTCAGTAGCTGGTATCGAAAGTTGAAGATTATCCTGAAGCATGAACAGATCCTATATGTGCTAACGGATCCTACACCTAAGGAGCCAGCTGCCAATGCACGTGGAGAAGTTAGAGACACTTATCAAAAGTACCTCAGTGATCGAACCACGGTGCACTGCATTATGCTAGCTATGATGAGTGATGAGTTCTGTCACAGGTTTGAGATAGCTCAGCCCAATGAAATGATCCAAGTGTTGGAGGATTCTTTTGGCATACCCGATGATGTTGAGAGGCACGAGACTAGTTGTGCCATCTTCGTCAGAATGCGGGATGGAGGCTCCGTCACTGATCATGTACTGTATATGATCGAGCTGATAGAGCGCTTGAGCAAACTCGGCTTTTTCTTGCATGAATAACTTGAAAAAGATGCAATACTGAACTCGCTGCCAAAGTCCTATCTTTCTTTTCTTACTCATTACAGAATGACAAAGTCTGAAGTAAACTACCATAGCTTACTGGGGTTACTTTAAAACTTTGAGAAGGATCACCAGCTCCATAAAGAGTCGGTTAACTTAGTAGGAGGCTCATCTTCTGGTTCTTGACCCTTTAGAAAAGGAAAGAAGAACAAGAAGAAGAAAATAAAAAAGGTGCAAGTTTAGACTGGGACATCAGTGCAAGGCCAAATCAGGAAGATCAAGCCCGATAAGAGTCAAGTTGAATGCTTCTTTTGCAAGAAGCGGGGCACTAGAAGAGGAACTGTCCTCAGTACATTACCGTCCTGGATCTGAACAGGTAGAGAAAGAAGCAAGCTATTGCTGGGCAAGGTACTTATATGATAACTTCTTGCAATTTCTCTATTTATGATATTACTGATTGGGTATTGGATATTGGTAGCCCTTACCATATTTGTAATTCGTTACAGGGGTTGCAGGTCAGTAGAAGATTCGAGCAAGGCGAGATATTCCTAAATATTGGAGATGGAAGATCAGTTTCAGTTCTAGCTTTAAAAATTTTGAAACTTATATTTGAATCTCATACCGTTGTTCTCAGTAATTATCATTTCTGTCCTAATTTTTTTTTAAATATCATTTCTGTAGGCTTTTTAGCCATGAACAATTATGAAATTTCAATAAAGAAATAAGTTTGTAATGTCATTGTGAATGGTGTTACTGCTTTCTATGGACAATTGAACAATGGTGTATATATGTTATCACAATCTATTAATGTATTCTATTCTACTGGCAAGCACCCTAGATTAGATAGTGTATCAGATATCTACTTATGGTACTATAGGCTAGGTCATATAAACAAGAACAGAATAAATAGGTTGACTCAAGAGGAAATCCTCGAAGTCAATGATTGTGAATTACTTCCAACCTGTGAGTCCTGTTTTCTTGGTAAAATGACCAAGTCACCTTTTACTGAAAAAGGTGAGAGAGCCAGTGAGCTCTTAAGTCTAGTACATACTAATGTATGTGAACCAATGAGCATAAGTGCCAGAGGTGGATATGTCTACTTCATCACTTTCACAGATGATCTATTCAGATATGGATATGTCTATCTGATGAAACATAAGTCAGATTTTTTTGAAATGTTCAAACTATTTCGAAGTAAAGTAGAAAAATAAATTAAAAAGAATATTAAAACTCTTCGGTTTGATTGAGAAGAAGAATATCTTTCTGGTGAGTTTCTCATATATCTAGGAGAGAATGGAATTCTCTCCCAATGGACTCCTAAAATACCACAGCATAATGGTGTGTCTAAAAGGAGGAATCAGACTTTATTAGACATGGTCCAATCCATGATAGGAATTGCCAGCTTGCTGATATCCTTCTGGGGATATGCACTCGAATCGACTTGTTATCTATTAAATAGGATTCCAAGTAAGTTTGTAGTAAAAACCCCGTATGAGATATGAATATAGTGTAAACCAACACTTTCATACCTAAGGGTTTGGGGGTGCCCGGCTTATATCAAACGGTTAGTTACAGACAAACTTGGATCTAGATCTGACAAGTGTACATTCATAGGGTACCCAAAAGAGACCAAAGGATACTATTTCTACCATGCTAATGAACAAAAGGTGTTCGTCAGCCTTAGGGCAATCTTTTTGGAAAAGAAGTTTCTTGGTGAAGAAACTATTACCTCTAAGATTGAACTTGATGAAGTTCAACAGGTAGAAAGTCTAACACAGAATGTTGAACCTAAGTCGAATTTAATCAGATCAGATTTGAAGCCTAATGAACTCACACCATTAAGATGATCCGATAGAGTACCGCACCATCTGGATAGATACTATGGATTCTTGGTCCAGGATGGTGATTCCATCGAACTCGATGAGAATGATGAGGATTCGATCACTTATATAGATACGATGCAGAGATCTGACTCTAAGAAATGGCTAGAAGCCATAAGATCCAAAATGGATTCCATGAAGGTCAATGATGTATGGACATTAGTTGACCCACCTGAAGGGGTTAAACCCATTGGGTGTAAATGGATCTTCAAAAGGAAGAGGAACACAGATGGAAAGGTGGAGACCTATAAAGCCCATCTGGTTGCTAAGGGATATCGTCAATGTTATGGTATTGACTATGACGAGACGTTCTCCCCTGTGGCAATGCTCAAGTCCAATCGGATCATGCTTGCCATTGCTGTTCATCTAAACTATAAGATCTGGCAGATGGATGTGAAGATAGCTTTCCTAAATGAAAAGTTGATCGAAGAGGTGTAAATGATACAACCTGAAGGATTCACATCCATAGATGAGTCCAAGGTGTGCAAGCTTTAAAAATTCATTTATGGATTAAAGCAGACATCTCAGAGTTGGAACATGCATTTTGATAAAGTGATCAAAATGTATGACTTCATTAAGAATGGAGAAGAACCCTGCATTTACAAATGGACAAATGGTCCAGCAGTGGTATTTCTTATTTTATACGTGGATGACATTCTCTTAATAAAAAATGATATCCCTGCACTATAAGGAATAAAAGTCTGATTGTCATCATAATTCTCCATGAAGAACTTGGGTGAAGCATTCTACATCCTAGGAATGAAGATCTATAGGGATAGATCTAAAAGGATGCTTGGTATATCTTAGTCCACGTACATAGAAATTGTGCTGAAGAGGTTCAGCATGGAGAATTCCAAAAAGAGCTATCTTTCGATAGGCCAAGAAATTTCTCTCTCTAAAAAGGATTGTCCGACAACTCTTGAAAAGAGAGAGCATATGAGTAGAATCTCATATGCTTCGGTAGTGGGGTCTATTATGTATGCAATGACATGTACGAGACCAGACGTGGCATACTCACTAGGAGTGGTGAGTAGAAACCAATCTGACCCTAAAAAAAATCACTAGAAAGTGGTTAAAACCATCCTTAAGTATTTGAGAAATACTAAGGACCAATGGTTGGTTTATGGTGAGTCAGATTTGAAGCTTGTGGGATTTACAGACTCCAATTTTCAATCTGACCATGATGACAGTAAAAATATATCAGGGTATATCTTTACTCTAAATGGTAGAGCCATCTGCTGAAAAAGTTTCAAACAACATACAATGGCTGACTCTATTTATGAAGCAGAGTACATGGCAGCATCAGATGCAGCAAAAAAAGCTATGTGGCTGAGGAAGTTCATCACCGAGCTTGGAGTAGCACCCTCCATTGATGGTCTAGTCCTGCTCTACTGCGATAGTATTGGTGCCATAGCTCAAGCAAAGAGATCGAAGGCACACCAACGGACAAAGCACATTCTGTGCCGCTTTCATTTGGTCCATAAAATCATAAATCATGGTGACGTTAACCTTCAGAAGATCGACGGAAAGGAGAACCTAGCCAACCCCTTCACTAAAGCCCTGGCAATCAAGAAGTTCGACAACCATAAGTCGAAGATGGGTATTAGATACTGTGCCGAGTAGCTTTAAGACAAGTGGGAGTTGTTGAAAATTGTGTCCCAAAGTCAATCGTCATCCTGTTGATGGTTAAGCTATTTTGTAATTATAATTGATTTATTAATTAATAAAAATATTTTGGCATCTTTTTCATCATAAGTTTACATCTTCTAATGAACTTCATTATTGTGATAAAGTCCTTAAGACCATTTTGTTTCGATAAAGAGAGAATTTATCGATTAGTCCTTAAATTTATTCATGACCAAATAATAGGCTGTTAATTAGGACAACAACGTCTATCGAGCATAGACCGCTATATGCCATATAGGTTGGTTGTCCTCTTAACCAAGGAGTGTAGAGATACTGGTATGGTATATAGGTGAGATATATGGGTACATCGTCATGGAACGTGGCTAACTCTAGAGCATTTTGCTGTCGAGAATGTCTCTGATGGGATATAGGTATAAGTATCTCTTAAACCTGAGATCACCTCAGTGACTTACAAGCAACTCACTATGCATTGGTATCGAACTAACTAAATTTCTAATTCAACAATGGAAGGCTTCTGGGCATAGTCAAGTACTTGCAAAGTCGGAGTGTGATCAAGAAGGAATTGACCACTCCAAGAGTTGGAGAAGAATGTATCATTATATTTTCAATATAGCAAAATCTTGGCCAGGATAATCCATCAGATGGATTTGATATTTTGAAATACAATGTGAACAATCTGATCAGAGTTGATAGTTGAACTCTGAGGTGTCTTATGAGCACTGTGGTCAAGAGGATGAATTATATAGAAACTATATCCGCATGGGTTCTAAGGATGGTATTCTACATCTTCGACCTATCCGACCGTCGGATATCATTACTAGATGGTCACTTCGATTGGTATAAAAATTTATTCCTATGCTATCAGCTTAGGTTTGAACCTATGAGGTCATACACATTAGAGCTTATGATCTGATTAGATGGTTTATCAATGATTAAAAATCGTTCTAGGATTAAACAATCAATACGATTGGTGTTTAACCTAGCGCAAGTGTTGTAGGAGGATCGATTAGCAATTGGATTGCTAATTCACTTAATTTGATTAAGCCAATAGACTGAGATTAAGTTTAATTAAATATGATTTAATTAGATTTGGTTTGGGCTTAATTGGATCAAGTCTAATTAGTTTATTGAATAAGCCAAGTGCAAGAAAGAACTAGTCCTAGTCTAACTAGGACTCGAATTAACCCATTTTTTAATTTGATTAGAAAATAAATTAGAATTAAATCTAATTTAATCTAATTTAATTAAGTTCTTAAATGGGTTAGGATTTTATTTAATTGGGTTGGTTTAATCTTGATTTTATTTGGTTAAAAGATCTTTTTTGATCAAGTCAAAATAGGAGTCCTAGTGTGACTAAGACTCCCTATCACTTACGCCACTTAATCCTCATGCGCCATGCCCTTTTTGTTTTGTTTCTTACATGAAAATTCTCTACTCCCATGGCTTCTCACACCCTCTTTCTCTCCTCCTTTTCTCATAAGGTAATTTATTGAAAGACTAAGTCAAAAGAGGAGTTAGTTTTGCTTAGGATTCTATGAGATAGAATCCTTATTGACCAAAACACCTTCCCTTGAGTGCCGCCCCCTCTTTTAATTAATTCTTCTCATATTCTACAAAAATAATCTCCTTTATTGTGCACCCTCCCTTGCTGGTCCATGCCAATAATTATGGAGAAGGCGCCCAAGAGTTGGGCACCCCAATAACTTCCCATGTTTGGATATTTCTAGTCTAGGATTTTGATCTAACTTGGACTCTTCTTTTTCTCTATTTATTGGATGAATTTTATTCTAATTTTTTTGTAAAATATAGAGCTTTGGGATAGGTTTGGGGTGTGCAAATATCAGAGGAAGAGGGTCCTTGGGTATAGGGGTTCCATAGGCACCAAACTAGATGTCTAGGTGAGAGAAAAGAGAAGAAGAGGATCTTATTCTAGGGCTATTTTATTTTCAATCTCTCCTCCCTTTTTTTGAGTTTTTTCTAAGGGAGTCTCAGATCAATAAACTCTCATCTTTCTTCTCATATTTTGAAGAGTCTAAATTTTGAAGAAGGGAGCATTGGATCGGCTATCGAAGAAGGATCAGTATAGTACTAGCATGCTGTACTGATTTCCTACATTGAACTTCATATCAAAGATTGTAGGCTCGTGTGGATGACTCCTAGAGGTCAGACGCATGTTCGGCTCGTAACTTTATCCTCAAGCCTGGATCAGTAAGTTAAAATATCTAACTTGCTCAGATAATAGATATAATGTATTAACTTCATACCTGCATTTGATGTAGTGTAGATCTAGGTTGATTTGATCAACCTTTTACTTTCTTATTTGATTTTAATTTTTGATTTAATATCATGCCTTGATCATATAATAGATCTAAGATCTAGGTATTTCTATATTTATTTTAAGATCTACTTGTAAAATCTTAGATCTAGTTCCTACACATTGACCTTCATAGACTCTATTTCAAATTTCATGGCTTCAAGCCATTTCTCAGAATTAGACCTCTGTATTGCATCCATATAAGTGATCGAATTCTCATCGTTCTCATCAAGTTTGATGGGATCACCATTTCGATCCAAGAAATGATAGTATTTGTCTGACTGACACGGTACTCTATCGGATCGCTTTAATGGTGTAGAAATACTGGGCTTCAAATTTGATCTAATCAAATCCAATTCAAGTTTAGCTATAGGTATCGATCTTTCTACCTGTTGAACTTCAGCAAGTTCAATCTTAGAGGCAATGGTTCCTTCACCAAAGAACTTCTTTTCCAAAAGATTGCCTTAAGGCTGATGAATACTTTTTGTTCATCAGCATGGTAGAAAATATATTCTTTTGATTCTTTGGGGTATCCTATGAATGTGCACTTATCAGACTTAGATCCAAGTTTATCTGAGATTAACCATTTCACATAAACTGGGCACCTCCAGACCCTAAGGTGTGAAAGTGCTAGCTTATGCCCTGTCCATATCTCGTATTGAGGTTTAATCACAAACTTACTTGGAATCCTATTTAGAAGATAGCAAGCCAATTTGAGTGCATATCTCCAGAAAGATATCGATAAGCTAGCAAAATCCATCATGGATCAGACCATGTCTAACAAAGTCCGATTCCTCCTTTCAGACACATCATTATGCTTTAGTAAAACTAGAGGAGTCCATTAGGAGAGAATTTTATTCTCTCCTAGATATGTGAGAAACTCATCAGAAAGGTATTCCCCTCCTCGATCAGATCGAAAAGTTTTAATACTCTTTCTAGTTTATTTTTTTATGTCACTTCAAAATTATTTAAATATTTTAAATAAATTTGACTTATGTTTCATCAAATAGATATATCCATAACTGGATAGATCATCTATTAAAGTGATGAAGTATATATATCCATCTCTAGCACTAGTGCTCATTGGTCCACATACATCAATATGTACTAGACTTAAGAGCTTAATGGCTCTCTCATCTTTTTTAATAAAAAGTAATTTGATTATTTTTTTAAGAAGATAAGACTCACAGGTTGAAAGTGATTCACAATCACTGACTTTGAGGATTTCCTCTTGAATCAACTTATTTATCCTATTCTTGTTGATGTGACCTAGTCTATAGTGCCATAAGTATATATCGACATACTATCTAATCTAGGATGCTTGCCAGTGGAACAAACTATATTAATAGATTGTGATAAAATATATATATCATTATTCAAATATCCAGAGAATATAATAACACCATTCATAATGACATTACAAAACTCTTTCTTTATTAAAATTTCGTAATTATCTTTAGCCATAAGGCCTACAGAAATGACATTCAAAAATAAATTAGGACAAAAATGACAATCATTAAGAATAATGATATGAGATCTAAATATAAGTTTCAAGATTTTTAATGCTAGAACTGGAATTGATCTTCCATCTCCAACATTCAGGAACCTCTCGTTTGCTCGAATCTCCTACTGACCTGCAACCCCTGCAATGAATTACAAATATGGTAAGAGCTACCGATATCCAATACCCAATCAGTAATATCATAAATAGAGAAATTGCAAGGAGTTATCATATAAATACCTTGTCCAGCAATAACTTACTTCTTTCTAGACCTGTTTGGATCCAGGGAGGCAATGTATTGAGAACAGTTCCTCTTTCAGTGCCCCTGCTTTTTGCAGAAGAAGCATTTAGCTTGGCTCTTATTAAGCTTTACTTTCTTGGTCTAACCCTACGTAGATGTCCCAGCTTGAACATGCATCTTTTTACTCTTCTTCTTCTTGTTATTCTTTTCTTTCTTAAAGAATCGAGAACCTGAAGAAGACCCTCCAACTAAGTTTATCGACTTTTTGTGGAGCTGGTGATCCTTGTTAAAGTTCTGAAGTAACCCCAGTAACTCATGGTAGTTTACTTCAGACTTTGTCATTCTTTAATGAGTAAGAAATGAAAGATAAGATTTGGGCAATGAGTTTAAAATCGTATCTTTTCCCATCTGCTCGTGCAAGAAAAATTCGAGCTTGCTTAAACGCTCCATCAGCTCGATCATGTACAGCACATGATCAGTGACTAATGCTCCATCTCTCATCCCGACATTGTAGATGGAACAATTAGTCTTGTACCTTTTAACGTCATCGGATGTGCCAAAAGACTCGTTCAACACTTGAAGCATGTCTTTTGGCTAAGCAGACTCGAATCTATGACTGAACTTATCGCTTATGGCTGCTAGCATGATACAACGCACCGTGGTTCAATCATTAAGCTATTTTTAATAAGTTTCTTTGACTGTTTTACGTGCATTGGGTGCTGGCTCCCTAGGTGTCGGATCTGTTAGCACGTACAAGATCCATTCATGTTCTAGGATAATCTTCAACGTACGGTAGCATTTATCGAAGTTGGGTTTTACTAGCTTATCATTGTCTAACAATAATCAGAGTGAAAGAAAAGTTGCCATATCTGCATAAAAGAAAAATAAAATTTAATTAGTAATTGATTCATTAAATCTAAAGATTTGGACTTTAATCAAAGAATTTTTCTATTATTTTATTCGAATTGATAGCCTTTATCTCCAATTCGAGGAATTATCCTAATTTTTTAGTTGGTACTAGAATTCATATATACTGTACACAAGCCCAACTTTGGTTAGTCAATCCATGTACCCCAGTCCCTAATCAATAGGCTTTGGCCTCCACTGAAAATGTCCAATTAGGTCCAACCATTAATATGACCATACTTGGTCCATCTAATCAATGAATAATTAAGTCTAACTTTGGTTGGTCAACCTAACCATTATTTAGGGAGATATGGTTAAGAAATCATATTATGAATGATAATTTCATTAGCCGATAAGCACCAGGCCTTTAGGCCTCCAATGATTATCCAACTAATGGATCTATTATCATCCACTTAATGAAAGGCTATGATCTAGTTATTACCATAACTATTTTACTTTTAAAGATCTAATAATTTTAGAGGATTTAATTAATTAATTTTAAGAAAGAAAGAAGAGAATCAACCAATTTCGATCCTTCCACTGACTTCACCAAGTCAGATTATAAAGGACCTAATTAAAGCCAACATTAGGAGCACCTAAATCAATCACACTGATTTACCTAATTGACATGGGAGAGCTCAAATCACTAAGTAATCTAATCAAAACCTAATTCACCAGGATAGCCAGATAAGTGAGATCAGTGGGAGGGATATGCCATTAACTCATCAAAGATCGAAATCAGTGCGAGTAGCTCCCAATTAAAAAATACTAATCTGGATTGCTAAACTTATCTTAGACACTATCCAGTTCATTAGTTTTAATTGGATCAACCTAGCAATTTTAGGTTCGACCACGTAGCCATGAATCAAGTTTATTTGGTCTTCGTTAAAGGCATGAACTTGACCAACTACAATTATTGTAATTAAGTCTAAAGAGTTCTTGATCTAATCTAATTTAACATTTGATTAAATTTGATCAATTACTTTAATTTAGTCTATTCTTTAACTAATCTTAGATCTAACCTAATTAATGGACCTAATTTATCTAACCTAATAACCCAATGTTATGATTAATGACTTAGGATCTTTAATTCATAATTCTAGAGCCTAATTCATCATACTTAATTTTTAATTAAATTTTTTAAGCTGAGAGTTGGGGTTCAGCATTTCAAAAATACTTTTCAAATTTTTAAAAAGTTTTTTTACTATCTATCCCTATTCAAATGGGTCGACTTACTTCAAAAATGAGTCAGCTCATTTCACTAATAGTACAAGTTATAGGTTTTAATCTATGACTATGTATGATACATAAAAATATTATGAATTATTTTAGATCTAATATAAATACTTATTCATAATTAAAATCATATTAAAACCATCATAAAAATTATTAGATCAGATCTAAAATTTTATAATCTTTTTTTTTAGATCTGCAATGTTCTAGGACAACCTTTTCACTATAGGGGAAAACCCTATAGCAAGACAACCTACAGTCCATGCGATCATGATTTTTAATTTTAAATTTAAATATCAAATTATAAATTAGATCTAATCTAAAAATATAATCTAAACATGCATAAATCATGTAATAAAATAACCTATGCTCTGATACCAATTGAAGAAAACTGATCTAGGGTTCTAGGGTTAGCTTTTGAAATTTTTTCAAACTTGCAGTGGAAGAGATGAATCAATCACATTAATTCATGAAAAAAATAACATAAAATCCTAGATCTAAGATCCTATTACATGATTATAGCATGCTATTAAATCAAAAAATAATATATTAGAAAACTACATGTTTATCATATCAACAGTAAACTATTCTAGATCTAATTTAGATATGTAAGGAAGATCAAATCATCCTTACCATTGAAATTTGAGTTTCTTAACTCATTGATCTGGGCCGAAGGTTGTTGTTCTGAGCTGCACACATGTTTAGCCTCTATAGGTTGTCCACATAATTTCTCGATTGTAGATCAGAAGTTCGATGCCAGAAATCCGCACAATATGCTGTACTGTGCTGATCCTTCTTTGATGATCGATCTAGATCTTTCTTCTTTAATTTTTGAACTCTCTAATTTGTTAGAAGATGAGAAAGAAGATTTTAACACTGAGACACCTCTCAAAACTCACAAAAAAAATGAAGGAAGAGATTTAGAGAAAACCCTAGAAGAAGACCCTCTTCTTCTTGTTTTTTCTCTCACCAAAGCACCTTGATTGGTGCTTCTACAATTCCCATGCCTAAGCTTTTCTCTCCAAGGTTTTCTCATGCCATAATGGCCCTCTCAAGTCTCTATAATCTCAAAAAAAAAATAGATCAAAAGACCTTTTATATATGGAGATATGGAGTAATCCTTGACTAGGTCAAATACCTAGTCAAGAGATATCCAAATAGAGCTAGACTTGGGGCACCCAACTCTTGGGCGCCCCTTCCTTTATTTTTTATGTGGACCTCCTGATTTTGTCACACAAAAAGGCTCTTTTTCACCAAAGAAGATAGAGGAATATAAGGAAGGTTGGCGGCATAGCAAGGGAAGGAATTTTGGTTTCTCAAAACTCTATCCCATAGAGTTTAAATCAAAACAAACTCCTTTGTTTAACTTGGTCCACTACCTATCTCCATATAAGAAAGAAAGGAGAGCAAGGGGCATGTGTGAAAGGCCTGGAGAAAAGATTTTTCACATAGAAAACAAAGTAAAAAGAGCATGGGGGTGTGAGGAATTCATTAGCACAAGGAGAAAGAAGTCCTAGTCATACTAGGACTCTTATTTTGACTTAGCCCAACTTGATCCTTAGTCCAAATTAAATTAGGATTTAATTAATCTAATTAGATTAGGTCTTAGTCCTACTAATAATCTAATTAAATCAGATTAAATTAGATTTAATTTTAATTTAATTTTTTAATTAAATAAAAAATTAGGTTGATACAAGTCCTAATTGAACTAGGACTCGTTCCTCCTTGCAATTGGCTCATCCAATAAATCAAGTAGACTTGATTCAATTAAGTCCAAACTAAATCTAATTAAATTATATTTAATTAAAGTTAATCTCAATCTTTTGGCTTAATCAAATTAAGTAAATTAGTAATCCAGTTGCTAATCGATCCTCCTGCAACACTTGCATTAGGTTAAACATCAATCGTATTGATTGTTTGACCTAATAACGATTCTTAATCATCGATCAACCATTCAATTAGATTGATAACTCTTATATGTGTGATCCCATAGATTTGAACCTAAGTCGGTAGCATAGAAATAAATTTCTATACCAATCGGAGTGACCATCTAGCAATGACATCGGACGACTGGATAAGTCGAATGTGTAGAACAACATCCTTAGAATCAATGTGGATATAGTTTTCATATAATTCATCTTCTTGACCAAAATACTTATAGGATACCTCAGAGTTTAACTATCAACTCCAATTAAGTCATCCACATTGTATTTTAAAATACCAAATCCATCTTATAGATTATCCTGGCCAAGGTTTTT
>QRFJ01000151.1:723014-740448 GCA_006176705.1 Cocos nucifera
TCTTAATGGCTAGGATAAAATGGTAAGGCAAAGCACTAGGATTTAAGGGGGATGCTAGATCTAAAGTTTAAAATGAATGCTAAAAGAATGAAAAAGATTGGCTAGGATAGGTTGGAAGGGATTGGTGGTGTCATACCCCTAACTTGAGATCACAAGTCGGGGATTGCGTCAACCACCATAAACTCATAGAAAACTCTTTCTACAAGCATGCAAGGCATTTTATCATGATATCATAAAATAAATAGTAGAATAAATAATTAATAAGTTAATGTCATAATTTAACTAACTAAAATCTAAACTTTGATATCTCATAGAATCCAATGACATTCAAAAGATCTTACATCAAACTTCAATGAAATTTCCAATCAAAATAAAGATATCATAGTTTTGCTTCTTTTCACTCTCTCGAAAGATATTTTTATATCATCTTATCTCTCAAGGTTTATAAAAATAATAAGATATAGAATAATGAGTTAAACAACCTAGTATTTAAAGAATACTTTAGCTTACTATGTCAAGCTATAAGAGAAATAATGATATACTGAAAATAAGCATTGCAAAGTATATCAATTCAAAACCAAATCTAAATATATATAGCACTATCAAAACAATATGCATGCAATCTATTTTTTTTTCAAAATTCAAATTTTGTTCATAAATTAATTTCTTTCAAATTATCAAGTTCATCTCGACAGCCATCAACTATGATCACACTTATATCCAGTAGCTAGATTAAATAATGAGCTCATAATAGTCAAATTGCCAATGTATAACCCCCGCTAGCAAGATATCAATATACCAATGTATAATCCCAACTAGCAAAGTGTGGATATACCAACACCTAACCTTTATATATATGGTGTCGATCACTATCATTAGTAGGGTGTCAATATACCAATGCATAACCTCCACTGGTATAGTATTGATGTACCAACATATGACCCTCACTAGTAGCATATCGATATACTAGCACACAACCTATCATGCCCTAAATCCAGCATCTGAATCAATCACGTGATGGCCACATACTCCTTATGATAAGATCTTAAAGAATATGTAAGGCCTTAAAATCTATTACAACCTCAAGATCCTATAAATACTATTGATCTCAATTCATAATAAATATTTTATATTAATAAATATCAAATCTTATATAATTTATAAAACTTGGTCATTCAACTATTATTGAGGATGTTCTATTTAATCATTTTTTTTCAAATCAAGATCCTAATCTTAGCCAAATACAAGCATTCCGTAAATCTAAAAAAGAAAAAATAAAGGTTATGAGCTTTGTAGCCCAATAAGAATCTCCATACACTCATACTAATATAGGAGTATAATTTAAAAATAATAGATAAACATGTTGGAAAACACGCAGGATTTTATGCATATATTTTAAAAATTTTTTCGAAATTGGATGCAGCGGAAGACATAAATTAAACTATTTAATCTAATTATGCATATGATCTAATCACTAAACCCTACATCTAGGACCTATGACATATCAAGATATAATCATAAATCTAAAAAATAAAATAATTTGATATTGATCATATCAATACCTTAGATCTAGAACTATTTTAGAAATCCTAGATCGAATCTAGATCAGAAGAGATCAAATCTCTTATCTTTACATAGGTTGAGAACACCACTATTGATTTTCATTATTGTCCTTTATTGCTTAGAGCCGTACAGCGCGTTCAACCTCTATAAGTTGTCCACACGAAGTCATCACTCTGTTCGAAGGTTCATCGAATGAAGATCCACTCAAAGTGCTAGCTTCTCGCGAATTCCTCCTGTTGATTGATGTGTAAGAAATTCTTCAGATCTCTTGGATACTCCAAGAGATGAAGAATACAAGAAGGATTAAGGAAGAAGACCAACCTTTATATCTCTCAAAAATTAGAAAAGAAAATAGGTTAAGAAGAAGCCCTAAGAGAAGACATATCTTCTCTTTCAGGACATCAACCATTGATGTCTTAAAAATATCTCCATGCCAGGACAAGAGGGGACCTTCTCCTCTAGGATTTTTCTCATGCTTGAGGTCTCTTTCTCTCTGATTTTTCAATGAAAAAATCCCTCAAATAATAAGAAGAAAAGATCTCTCAAAGAAATCCTAAGAGAAGTCCATCTACTTTTCTTTTCTTCTCATCAGGACATGAACGATTCATGTCCAAAAAAAACCTCAATGCCCCAACTATTGGAGCATGCATCCACCCACACCCTTTCTTCTTTCTCTCTAATTCTTTCCATGAAAAAATCAAATATAGACAAAAGAAATGTTAGAAAGAAGCTTTTAAGAGAAGATAATATTCTCTTACCTTTGTCTCTATAAGACATCAACTATTGATGTCTTAATGAAACATCATACCCCAACTCCTTGGAGTGCCCAACCTCCATGTCCTCTCTCTCTTTTCTTTTGATTTGTGTGGAGAAAAACTTTAGAATATTTGACACCAATACCTCCTCAAAAGTAGGTGCCCCATAACAACCTTCTAAGACTAGGTCAAAACCTAATTTAAGAAGGATTCCATCTTTTAGGGGGCGTCAAACACTTGGATGCCTCCCCCTTTAAATTCGGCATGAACACCATGAAATCCATGCGCAAAAGGAAAAGAGAAAGGGGTGAACAAATTCTGGTGGGCGTTGGGAAAAAATTCAGGAGAGATGAAGAGTTTTGGAATAGTATGACTATCAAATAGAGTTCTAAACAAAAACTTTTGTCCTAATTTGACCAATTTAAATTATATTCCAAATAACTCCAAATATTGAGGCATGGGGAATCTTCTCTTAGGTGAGGAAAAATTACATAGACATCAAGAAATAAAACCAAAAAGTGGAGGTGGGGCTTTCTTCTTAGATGCAAGGGAATAGGATGAGTCCTAGTCCAACTAGGACTCTCCAATGTAGACTAGGTCAAAGCCTAATTTAAATTTTGTTTAAACTAGATTAAATACAACCTAATTAAGAGTAATCCTAGTCCAACTAGAAATTTAATTAAATTAGATTAAATTAAAATTTAAATCTAATTTAAATCATAAATTAATTAAGAATTAGGTACACTCAAGTCCTAGTCTAACAAAAAATTATTTTTTCCTTAGAATTGACTTATCCAATAAACCAATTGAACTTAATCTAATTAAATTTAAATTAATTTTAATTTAATTTAATTTAATTAAACTTGATCTCAATCTGATTGCTCAAATAGATTGAGCTAATTAGCAATTCAATTGCTTATCGATCCTCCTGCAACACATGTACTTGATCGATCATCAATCGCATTGATGATTTGATCACTAAATGATTTTTAATCATCGATCAACCATCCGATTAGGTAACAATCTCTAATATGTATGACCTCATAGGTTCAAACCTAAGCTGGTAGTATAGAAATTAATTTCTATACCAATCAGAATGATCATCTAGCAATGGTACCCAACATCTGGATAGGTCGAATGTATGCAAAGCAACATTCTTAAAACCCTGGCCTATGGTTATCGTATAATTCATCTCTTTGACCAATAATGCTCAAGATGACATTGAGTTAGCTATCAATAATCATACAAATCATCTACATTGTATTTTAAAATTTTGCAAATTTCATGACTCCTCATGAGGATTACCCAGGTCTAGATTTTGCTAAATTAAAATACAGTGAGATATTCATTTCCTGAAGTTAATCAAGAGTGATTAATTCCATCTTGATTCATACACCGACTCTATAAGTACTTGACTATACCTAGAAATTTTTTGATCCTATATTAGAAATATAAGAGTCCGGCACCAAAGTATAGTGACTTGCTTGCAAGTCACTATGGCGATCTCAGATCATAGGGATACTTATATTCATTGATCTTAACTAGCTACTCTTGATAGTAAAATACTATATTGGTTATATTCAGTATAGATGTACTCCTACATCTTATCTGAATGTCATACCAGTGTCTCTACACCACTTGATTATGAAAATAACCAACACATATGGCATACAACGATCTATACTTGATAAGTTATCATCCTTATTAATAACTTATCATTTGATTGTGAATAATTTAAGAACTATTTGATAAATCCTCCTTTATCGATTAAGTATGGTTCTAAGGACTTCATCATAACTTAGGAGTTCATTTAAGAAAGATTGAACTTTTATGATGAATAAGTCAAATAATAATTATTATTTGATAATTCATATACTGATTTAAATCATCTACAACTTACATGATTGACTTTAGGATATATTTCCTAACAAAACATTATCCAAGAGAGAATAAAAATCATGAAATTTCATGTCAAGTATCCAATATCACTCAATATCGATATATACAAAACATGCATCATATATCATCGAATATCCATCTTTTTTTCAAAAACTGATATACCATACATATATCATCAAGTAAAACTCTTTTATTTAATTATAATTTATCTTGTCATCCTTATCTCATTAACATAATTCAAATCATTCAATAGTTATCTTTAGAATTTTGGACTAATCACAATCACAGTCTAGTCTATGACTAGCAAACTCAAGTATCACATTCCTGTCCATGATGGGACTATTCTTAATATCATGTTTCAACCTGTGACGAGGCTATTTGCAATTTAACATGGCTACTTCGAACACCCTTGTCTCGATCATCAATTTATTAATCTTAATTATACTAAGAAAATACTACAAATATCATATTTCTTTCAAAATTTCTAGTAGTCGGTATCATAATCCCAACCATCCAAAAAGCCATTAATAAAAGTATGTACTATAGAAAGTATAAGTTGTCATACCAATAATCATATGTCCATCAAAATCAGTCATGAGAAATCAAAATCATGCAATGCATAAGTAAACATATATATAGATGTTTGTATCCAAGAATCCTTACCTTTACTTATGATAGACCAACGTACAACAAACATCGATCTGCTCCTCGATTTATGAACTTGGGGCAACGTGTTTGACTCAATATCATCTTTCCCTAGCAATTACTCACCTGTAAGCCAGTCTGACCATCAAATAAATTGTAAACATCAAGGGTCCAACGAAAAATTACATAAATTTAGGTAAGTGGTTGCATGATATTAGCTTAAGACTCCTACTCACACAAAGTGGTCTATGAACCCCTCCTAAGGTCAACCATGATATGGGTTTGCCTAGTGTAATACCCAATTCCAAAGACCAAACCAAAAAGAGTCAAGCATGAATTATAAGGCATGGAACAAAAAAAAAGGGAATTTTTTAAGGCCAACATATGCTCCACACCTAGGCTATAGACATCTTGCCAAACTCTTGAAAGAGTTCCTCCTCTTCTCTGTTTAGACTTGTTGGAAATAGTGTTCCAAAGTCAATCATCAGCCTATTGACGATTGAGCTATTTCATATAATTATATATAAATTATTAATTAAATAAAATTTATTCTAGCTTTTTCATCATAAATCTTTCATCTTCTAATGAACTCCTGTCTGTTATGATGAAGACCTTAGGACTATTTTGTCATTTAGTCCTTAAATATGTTCGCAACCAAATGATACATTGTTATCAAGGATGATAATGTTTATCGAGTATAGGATGGTGTGTGCCATATAAGTTGGTTATCCTCTTAACCAAGGAGTATGGAGACACTGGTATAGCATGCAGATGAGATGTAGGTGTACATCTGCACTAAACGTGACCAACTTCAGAGCCTTTCTACTGTCAAAAATTGCTCTGATGGAATATGGATATAAGTGTCCCTCCGATATGAGATCACCATGGTGACTTCCAAGCAACTCACTATACTTTGGTGCTGGACTACCTAAATTTTTAATTCAGTGATGGAAGATTTTTGGATATAGTCAAGTACTTGAAAAATCGGTGCGTGAATCAAGATGAGATTGACCACTCCTGGACTCAGAAGCTATGTTCAATAGTATTTTAATTTAGCAAAGTCTTGATCAAGGTAGTCCTAGTGAAGGGTTATAGGACTAATTGCTTTGAGATATGATTTGGATGTATCTTCAAAGGTTCAAGTTAAACCTTAAGTCATCTTATGCATAGAGGTCAAAGGGATGAATTATACGATAACCATATTCACGTAGGTTCTAAATATTATGATTGCACTATTCAGCCTATTTGGACATTGGGTATCATTGCTAGATGGTCATTTCGATTAGTACAGAAAAATGGTTCCTATGCTATCGGCTTAGGTTCGAATCTGCAGGGTCACACACATTGGAGGTTCCTACTCGATCTAATGGCTAATCTAGAGAAGTTTAATTAGTAAATTTAATTATTAATTAACTTAATTTGATTGAGTGATTATTTTTGGATCAAGACTAATTGAATTGGATTCATTTGGATTTGACCCGATTAGGTTATAAGATGATCTAATCATCAAGAAGGTTTAATCTCTGATTTGATCAGGGGTTTGACTTGATTAATTTCTAATTTGATTAAGATTTAACTGACTCTAATTAAGCTTAAATAAGTTGGATTTAATCTGATCTAATTGGGCCTAACCAATTTGAATTGGATTGGTTCAATTGGATGATAAATAATAAACTAGTTTGACTAGTCTTCCCATGCGCCACATCATCCTTTGTTTTGTGCCATACTATCTCCATGAGAAAGAGATTTCTCGTGAATATTTTTTTCACACAAGGGAGGGCATGCATTCTCCCTTCTCACGTGCTATATGGATTAGGTTTAATCTGATTACAAGTTCAATTCAAATAGGATTTAAGTTTGAATGGATAACCACTTGATCTAAACCTTTCCCTCATACCTCTCTTTGTTTGTGCGATCTATAAAATATTTGATTTTATGGGCATGCAGAATATAGAGAACCCAATGAAAAGAGGAGAGAGCAATGGAGAGGAGAAAGTCTCTTCTCTGCATGCGTGAGAAAAATTAGAAAAGAACGAGTTCTAGGCACAAGGGTATTTGGGTGAGTGCATACCCTAGAATCTATTTAGGATTTAGAATTTAGATCTGTGAGGAATGAGGGTCATGGTACATAGATCTTGGTGAAAACCTTTGCTAAATCTCTTCTATGTTCATTGGGATCTAAAGTGTCTGAAGATCCGATGAAAAAGATCAAAAGAGTTTGATCTGCATCAGCCTACAAAGACTTCTACATGAGCTAGGACTTGAGAGGAGTTGATCAAGATAAGAGCCTCATGTGGATTGTTGGAAATTGTGTTCCAAAGTCAATCGTTAGCCTGTTGATGGTTGAGATATTATAATTGATTTATTAATTAATAAAAAATATTTTAGCATCATTTTTCATCATAAGTTTACATCTTCTAATGAACTCCATTATTGTGATGAAATTCTTAGGACTATTTAGTTTTGATGAAGAGAGGATTTATTAATTAATCCTTAAATTTGTTCACGACAAAATGATAGATTGTTAATTAGGATGACAGTATCTATCGAGCATAGGTTGCTATATGCCATATAGGTTGGTTGTCCTCTTAACCAAGGTATGTGGAGACACTGGTATGGCATCCAGGTGAGATGTATGGATACATCATCATTGAATGTGACCAACTCTAGAGCATTCTACTGTCGAGAATGTCTCTGATGGGATATAGGTATAAGTATCTCTTAGTCCTAAGATCACCTCAGTGACTTGCAAGCAACTCACTGTACTTTGATACCGGACTAACTAAATTTTTAATTCAATAATGAAAGGCTTCTAGGCATAGTCAAGTACTTGCAAAGTCGGAGTGCGATCAAGATAAAATTGACCACTCCAAGAGTAGAAGAATGTATCACTGTACTTCAATATAGCAAAACCTTGATCAGGATAATCCATCAGATGGATTTGGTATTTTGAAATACAATATAGACAACCTAATCAGAGTTAATAGTTGAACTCTGACATGTCCTACAAGCATTATGGTCAAGGGGATGAATTATATGGAAACTATATCTGCATGGGTTGTAAGGATGGTGTTCTACACCTTCGACCTATCCGACTGTCGGGTATCATTGCTAGATGGTCACTTTGATTGATATAAAAATTTATTTTTGTACTATCAATTTAGGTTCAGACCTATGAGGTCACACATATTAGAGCTTACGATCTGATCGAATGGTTGATCAATGATTAAAGAATCATTCTAGGGTTAAACAATCAATACGATTGGTGTTTAACCTAGTGCAAGTATTACAGGAGGATCAATTAACAATTAGATTACTAATTAGCTTAATTTAATTAAGTCAATAGATTGAGATTAATTCTAATTAAATATAATTTAATTAGATTTAATTTAGACTTGATTGGATCAAGTCTAATTGATTTATTGGATAAGCCAAGTGCAAGGAAGAACTAGTCCTAGTCTAATTAGGACTCGGATTAATCCAAATTTCTAATTTGTTTAAAAAATAAATTAAAATTAAATCTAATTTAATTAAGTCCTTAAATGGGTTAGAGTCTTATTTAATTGGGTTGGTTTAATCTTGATTTTATTTGGTTAAAAGATCTTGTTTGACCAAGTCAAAATAGGAGTCCTAGTGTGACTAGGACTTTCTATCTCCTTGCGCACCCTGGTCCCAATGCCCCCCATACCTATTTTTTAGGTATTTTTCATGGAAAATCTATTTCTTCCTAATTTCTACACTTCTTCTCTCCCTCCAAGTCATATTTGGAAGTTAGGTGGAAGACTAAGTCAAAGGAGGAATTGATTTTGCTTAGGATTCTATGAGATAGAATCCTTATTGACCAAAATATCTTTCCTTGAGTGCTGCCCCCTCTTTTAATTAATTCTTCTCTTATTATATAAAAATAATTTTTTTTTTGTGCACCCTCCCTTGCTGAACCATGCCAAAAATTATGGAGGAGGCACCCAAGAGTTGGGCGCCCCAACAACTTCCTATGTTTGGATATTCCTAGTATAGAAATTTGACCTAACTTAGACTCTTCTTTTTCCCTATTTATGGGATGAATTTTATTCTAATTTTTTCATAAAATATAGAGCTTTAGAAGAGGTTTGGGGTGTATAAAAATTAGAGGAAGAGGATCCTTGGGCATGGGGGTTCCATAGGCACCAAACTAGGTATCTAGGTGAGAGAAAAGAGAAGAAGAAGACGGTCTTCTTCTAGGGCTATTTTATTTTCAATCTCTCCACCTTTATTTTATTTTTTTTTAAGAGAGTCTCAGATCAGCAAACTTTCATCTTCCTTCTTATATTTTGAAGAGTCCAAATTTTGAAGCAAAGAGCATCAGATCGGCCATCGAAGAAGGATCAGCATAGTACTAGCATGCTGTGTTGATTTCCTATATTGGACTTCAGATCAAAAATCGTAGGCTCGTATGGATGACTCCTAGAGGTCGGATGCATGTATGGCTCATAACTTCATCCTCAAGCCTAGATCAGTAAGATAGAATATTTAACTTGCTCAGGTAATAGATCTGATCTATTAATTTCATACCTACATTTGATGTAGTGTAGATCTAGGTTAATTTGATCAACTTTTTACTTTCTTATTTGATTTTAATTTTTGATTTAATATCATATCTTGATCATATAATAGATCTGAGATTTAGGTATTTATATATTTATTTAAATAAATTTTAGATTTATTTAAGTCTTTCACTACAAGATCTTGAAAAAGTTTCAAGATCTACCTGTAAAATCCTAGATCTGGTTCTTTCAATTGGTATTAGAGCCTAGGTTCCTATTACATGATTTTTATACATGTCTAGATTATTTTTTAGATTAGATCTAATTTATAATCTAATTATTAAATTTAAAATTAAAATAAATAAATAAATAAATAATAAAATATTTTAAATTGCTTGGACTGCCATAAGGTTGTCCTGCTATAAGGTTTATCCCTTACAGTGAATAGGTTATCCTAGCACGTGCTAATCTAAAATATTGATCATAAAATTTTAGATTACATTTAAGAGATTTTATGATCTAATTAAAAATATTTTAATCTAATTTTAATCATCATAAATATGTTAGATTTGATCTAAGAAGATTTATGATTGATTATTATAGAAACAATTTTAATTACATGAACCTATTTAGATTAGATCGAAAGTAGTTTTATATTTATTTTACTTGCATATTGATTATGAATCAAACATGCAACTTGATTGATAGAAGCATATTGTAAAAATATTTTACAAATATAAAAATCATTTTCAAAAAACCAAACCCCAACCCTCAGCCCAAAACTTAATTGAGAATTAAGAAGTTGATTGATTAGGATCTAGGATTGTGAATTGAAGATCCTAAGAGACAAATCATAACACATTGGGTTAAATGGGTTAGTGGGGATTAGGTCTATTAATTGGGTTAGACCAAGGGTTAGATTAAAGAATGGACTTAATTAAAAAATTGACTAAATCTAATCAATTATTGTCTTAGATTAAATCAAAGATTCTCTAGATCAATTATAATAGTTATAGTTGGTCAAGTCCATATCTTTAATAAGACCCAAAATGGACTTGATTCTTGGCTATGCGGTCTAGCATGAATTGTTAGGTTGATCTAATTGAAACTAATTAAACCAGTTGGTATCTAAGGTAAACCAGACCAGTGATTTTTAATTGGCAGCCCGCTTATCTGGCCATTTTTGATGGTGTCTAAGGCAAGCTTGGCAGATCCTTCCACTGATCAAACTTACCTAGTCTCTTGTGAGATTATGTTTTGATCGAATTGCTTGACTATTCGAGCTAACCCATGTCAACTAGGTAAATCTATTTGACTGATTTAGGTGTTCCTAGACCAGCCTATTAATAGTCTCTCTTAAGCTGACTTGGTAAAGTTAGTGGGAGGATCATGACAAGCTGGTTAATCTGACCTACTCACTTCTATAAATAAATCTTCTAAAATTATTAGATCCCTAAAATGAATAGTTATATGATAACTGGATCATAACCTCCCATTAAAGTGGATGATAATGGGTCCATCAGTTGGATAATCATTGAAGGCCTAAAGGCCTAGTGCTTCTTGGTTGATGAAATTATCATTCATTATATGATCTCTTGGATACATCTTTCTAAATGATGGTCAGGTGGGCCAACCAAAGTTAGGCCTGATCATTTATTGGTTGGATGGGTCAAGTATGGTCATGTTAATGGTTGGACCTAACTGGACCCTTTTCTGAGAAGGCCAAAGCCAACTGATCAGGGCCTGGGATAAAATTTAATTACTAAAAATAATTTAAAGAAATAATTGGTTATGAACCTATCCTTAGATGTACATGAGTGGACCAACTATAGTTGGGCTTGTGTACAGTTTATGTGGATTCTAGTATGCACTAAGAAATTAAGGTAATTCCTCGAATTAGAGGTAGAGGCTATCAATTCGAATAAAATAGTGGAAGAAACCTTTTGATTAAAGCCCAAATCTTTAAGTTTAATGAATCAATTACTAATTAGATTTTGGTTTTCCTTTGTATAGACATGGCCACTTCTCTATCGCTTCGATCATTATTGGATAATGATAAGTTGGTGGAACCTAACTTCGATAGCTGGTACCAAAAGTTGAAGATTGTCCTAAAGCATGAATGGATCCTATATGTGCTAATGGATCCTGTACCTGAGGAGCCAATTGCCAATGCACATGGAACAATCAAAGACACTTATCAAAAGTGGCTCAGTGATCGAACCATGGTGTGCTGCATTATGCTGCCTGCGATGAGCGACGAGTTCAATCGTAAGTTTGAGATAGCTCAGTCAAACAAAATGCTCCAAGTGTTGGAGGATTCTTTTGACACACCCGATGACATTGAAAGGCATAAGACTAATTGTGCCATCTTCAATGCTAGAATGCGGGATGGTAACTCTGTCACTGATCATGTATTGTACATGATCAAGCTGATAGAATGCTTAAGCAAGCTTGGCTTTTTCTTGCATAAATAACTTGAGAAAGATACCATACTGAACTCGTTGCCCAAGTTTTATCTCCCATTCCTTACACATTATAGAATGTCAAAGCCTGAAGTGGACTACCACGAGTTAATGGGGTTACTTTAGAACTTTGAGAAGGATCACCATCTCTATAAGGAGTTGGTGAACTTAGTGGGAGGTTCGTCTTCTCATTCTTGATCCATTGGAAAAGGGAAGAAGAATAAGAAGAAGAAAGCCAAGAAGGTGCATGTTCATGCTAGGACACCTATGCAGGCTCAGACCCCAAAGACCAAGCCTGATAAGAGTCAAGCCGAATGCTTCTTTTGAAGGAAAATTCTGATTTTTCGGATCTGGTTCGTTCAGATCTGATTGGATCAAGAGATATATTTTAAAAAAAAATTTCTTTGATCCAGATCAGATCTGAGATGTTTCAGATATGATCTTTATTATTTTAATAATTAAAATAAATTTAGATAAATTAAATCAAATTTAATTTATCTTAACGTAAGGTAATCTTATTTTCTGTTGATGATCCTATAAGCAGCGGAAGGTTCTGGATCTAGCCACGCAAGTGCCTGGCCTCTATCGATATCCACTCAAGCTAGATCTAGAGATTCTCTTCTTCTCTATCACATCTCTAAAAATCAAATCTGAATCTGATTTGGAGGATCTTCAAAATACCTTTCGAAGAACAGCAGTTGTCCTTTGCAGCAGCGCAGCCTTCTAGCTTTCTATCGCCTTTCTCTCATCTGGATTGCACCAACTTGGATCCCAAACTACTTTGGGCATGGAGAGGAGAGGGAGAAGATGGTCTTGGCATGGAGGAGGAGGAGGAGAGGCAGCCTTGGGGCATGTGGGAATTTTCAGATACTCCTTTGAGTTGGGCGCAGGGTCTTATTTATAGACTATGCGTGATCCAACTCCTCTTCTTTCCCAACCAATCACAACTCCTTTGTGAAATCAGATCTAAATCTGATTGGTGGGAATAGAGTCCCTGGATTCCTCCTTAGATGGGTGCCTAAGACCAGTCAAACTTGGTTCTTAGGAGAACTCTAATTGGAATCCAAAAAGGAGATGGAGTCCCTATCCAACAGGGACTCCTGGGCGCCTCCAGCTTGGGCACACGCCAAGGGTGGCGTGCGCCCTCCTCCTTGCCAGGTTCTGGCAGGGGGACAAGGCCCCCACCAGCTCTCCAATAGGTGCATGACATGTGGACAGAAAGTCAAAGTGTCAATGGTCAACATTTGACCAGTCAAAGGTCAGACTTTTGACCAAAGTCAAAGGAACGAAGAAATGGCAGGTGACCAAAAATGGCAGGTAATGTCTTACAAAATAAGACAACCCTTTTCTGACTTGGACAACCTCCAGTCAGACCATATGAAGGCCTCTGATTGAGCACAAACTCCTTTGGCTCAGTCAGGACAACTTATTTATGATAGTAAAAGAAGAACGTTAGGTTCAATCGAGTGCTAGCACGATTTTCTTGAACCTAATTGAATCTCATTCAGATCAATTGAACTAGATCAGTTCAATTGATGATCACCAGATTCAAACCCTTGTTTGTGTGACCCAGTTAGGTTCAGTTCTGTATGGTAATGGGATATGTCATGATCTCTATCATCGACATCATCGAAACTCCTTTCGATGGATCAGAACTCTTCTGATTCGAACAGCTAGAATGATCGATCATCTAAATCATTCTAATTGCTCCCAAAATCCACCAGTGACACCTAGCAGTATATGGTGGCAACCCATCAGAGCTGAATGCGAACCTCTTGGTGCAGCTACCTGTGTGATTAAGTTCTTCTATCTTGAGCCCCGATCAGATTAGGGTTAAGGTGAACTCGTCAAACCCTAGTTTCTGTCATATGATGTAATCATTCGATTCAAGTCCGAATGTGAAAATCTAAATAGAAACTCTTTCTATTATTTCACTCTGCCATGGCCATGGGCTTCTGGACTTGATTCTCATGATCATCATAGGGCTGCTCCTCTACCACCGAGGTAGATAGATTCCATCTTGATGCATCCAGTTCCTACAATGAACATGCTATAGCCAACATACACCTCAGGGTTCCATATGGCTAGGAGATCCGAGTAATGGTGTAGTCAAACTATAACACCCTCAAGGTGAACTGTCCGATGCACCTCAGGTCAAAGAACCAGACACACTACTGCAGCATCGAGTCAGTCATTGACGAGAAGGTAGACTTCCCTAATGACTACTCGAGGTGGTCACGCTCAGTGCCCTCGTTCTCTAACGAGTACCTGTACTCTCGCTCCGGTGTCTCCACACCGTAGACTCAAGACTCATCTACTAAAGAGAAGCGATTGTACACCAACCTTCCGGATCAATCACCATCCTCGTGATGATCCTATGGTCGGGAGCATTTTATGAGTTAATAATGATTATTCATGTCTTAAATTTTCAACTCTTGAAAATATGAATTATCATTACCATTAACTCAAAGGATGTATCACAGACACTAAATACACATATGTGATAGAAAATAACCCATTTTATTGATTATAGTCAAAATTATAATTTTGCCCCTAGAAGTGTATTACAAGTGTCAGCCAATTCTGGCTTCTAGGGCACATATATCTAACAATCTCCCACTTGTCCTAAAGCCAATTGGCTACAAGTCTAAGTCCCATCTTCTCAAGGTGGGCTTCGATCTTCTGCTGGCCCAACGGCTTTGTAAGTGGGTCTGCCACATTATCTGTGGAGTTGACTCTCTTGACCTCGACGTAACCCTTCTCGAGGTAATCGCGGATGAGGTGGTATCGCCGCTCAATGTGCTTGGATTTCTGGTGAGACCTCGGCTCCTTAGCAAGGGCTATGGCGCCATTGTTGTCGCAGTATAGAGGAATGGCATCTGATGGCATTACTCCAATTTCTGCAGCAAACTTCTTGTACCAGAATGCTTCCTTCGCAGCCTCTGATGCAGCGATATATTCTGCTTCCATGGTGGAATCTGCTATCACGGTTTGCTTGAAACTCTTCCAGCTGACAGCACCACCATTGCACACAAACAGACTCCCAGATGTCGACTTTCGATCATCTATATCGGACATGAAATCCGAGTCTGTGTATCCCTGGACTTGGAGTTCTCCGTTACCAAAGACCAACATCATATCCTTAGTTCTTCTCAAGTACTTAAGGATACATTTCACAGAAGTCCAGTGTTCTTCACCTGGATTTGACTGATATCTGCTTGTGACACTCACAGCATGGGCTATATCAGGTCGTGTACATAGCATGGCATACATGAGGCTCCCTATTGCAGAAGCATAAGGGATCTTGCTCATGCGTTCTATTTCCTCAGGTGTGCTAGGGCACATCTTCTTGGAAAGATGAATACCATGTCTGAAGGGTATTAATCCCCTCTTAGAGTTTTCCATACTAAACCTCTTTAGTACTTCCTCTATGTACATCTTCTGTGAAAGTCCTAGCATCCTATTCGGTCTATCCCTATAGACCTTAATTCCTAGAATAAAGGATGCTTCACCTAGGTCTTTCATGGAGAATTCCTTGGACAACCATATTTTGACTGATCGTCAACATGGGAATATCATTCCCAATAAGGAGGATGTCATCCACGTACAATACGAGGAAGACAACAGCGCTCCCACTGACCTTTTTGAAGAACACATGGTTCCTCTTCATTTTTGATGAAACCAAACTTTTTGATCACATCATTGAAACGAGTGTTCCAGCTCCGAGATGCTTGCTTAAGTCCATATATGGACCTTTGCAGCTTGCAAACCTTGTGATCAGTATCACTGGATGTGAAACCTAGCGGCTGTTCCATATAGATATCTTCCTCAAGATATCCATTTAAGAATGCCATTTTCACGTCCATTTGCCATATTTCATAATCGAAATAGGCTGCAACGGCAAGCAATGTGCGGATGGATTTTAGCATAGCCACTGGGGAAAAGGTATCCTGATAGTCAATGCCTTCGCATTGACTATAACCTTTTGCCACTAGTCTAGCCTTGAATGTCTCCACATTCCCATCTGCACCAATCTTTCTCTTGAAGATCCATTTACACCCAATAGGTACTATACCTTCTGGTGGATCTACCAAGGTCCAGACTTGGTTTGAGTGCATCGAGTCAATTTCTGACTGCATTGCCTCTAGCCATTTCTCGGAGTCGATATCTGATATCGCCTCGTTGTAGGTTTTGGGATCATCACCATGAGCACCATTACCTATGAGGAACATATTTCCTCTACTTCCTCTGAAATAATACCTAAGTATCTTTCAGGGGGATGGGAAAACTCTTTCCGATCTACGAGGTGGAGGAGGTAGTGTTCTTATTGGCTCAACCTGATTTGGTTCCAATTGGTCCTTAGCTCGTTGTACTTGTGAGACTTTCTCATCAAGCTTAATCTGCTTTCCAATGCCGCTATCTTGAATAAACTATTTTTCAAGAAAGATGGCATGTCGACTCACAATCACATTGTGGTCTTCTGGAATGTAGAAATAGTATCCTAATGACTCTTTAGGATATCCTATGAATCGAGCTCTGAAGGACCTAAACTCTAACTTGTCCGCTTGTTGTCTTTTGACATGAGCCGGACAACCCCAAATTCTGAGATGACTCAGACTTGGTTTCTTACCATGCCATATCTCATACGGTGTGGTAGGAACGGTTTTAGAGGGAAATCCTATTCAGTAGATAAATTGAAGTTAACAATGAATGTCCCCAAAGAAAATCAGGGAGGTCTGTGAAGCTCATCATGGATCGGACCATATCCAATAGAGTCCGATTTCTCCATTCTGAAACCCGTTGAGTTGAGGTGTTCCTGGTGGAGTCCATTGAGAGACTATGCCATTTTTCTTGAGATAGTCTAGGAATTTTCGGCTAAGGTATTCACCTCCTCGATCTGATCGAAGAACCTTAATGGATTTTTCAGTTTGTTTTTCTACTTCATGTCTGAATTCTTTGAACTTTTCAAAAGCTTCAGACTTGTGTCTCATAAGATACACATACCCATACCTAGACAGATCATCGGTAAAGGTAATGAAGTAGACAAAATTGCCTCTAGCCGGCACATCAAATGGGCCGCACACATCAGTATGTACTAGGGCAAGGAGATCTGTGGCCCTTTCCCCATGTCCAACAAAAGGGAGTTTAGTCATTTTGCCTTGAAGACAAGATTCACAAGTTGGATATGACTCAGGAAGTCAATGGACTCAATAGCCCATTTTTCTCCAATTTGTTGATCCTATCTTCTGCTATATGACCTAATCTCAGGTGCCATAGATACCTGTCATTTGGACTATCCCTAGGTCGTTTGGCATTCACGTTTTGCTCGATAGTTAGAATAGGTACATCAATATGTAGCTGATAAAGACCGTTAATAAGGAAACCATTTGCAATTTTATTTCTTTCATAAAGAATGTTACAATGGTCCTTAAAGAAGGTAATCACATAGCCTTCTAGTGCTAAGCATGAAATAGAAATCAAATTCCTGCTAGCTGCAGGCACATAATAACAGTCTTTCAAAACTAAGTCTAAACCAGATGGTAATCGAAGAGGGTATGTTCCACGGCCACTGCAGCAACTCTTGCTC
>QRFJ01000151.1:740473-850420 GCA_006176705.1 Cocos nucifera
TTCTACCATTAGTTTGTATAGATTAGAGTTTATCTTGATAAGATCAAATTAAATCTTAATTTTTTAGATTATTATGAGATAATTAGTATCTTAAAAACATTGCATGATTTCGATACATAAAATGTATGCAAATAATGCAATGATTAGACTAATTTGTATAATAGATATAGAATAGATCTAAAAACTGTTTTATAGTATTACATGTTCTGATTAAGGGTGTTCCTCTTAGCCATCCAGTTCATAAGAATGAGAAGGATTTTAAGGCCCTCTCCTCCATCCGATGGGGCTGTTCTATGACCTGTGTAGGGGTGTTGTGCATCGTTCTTAATCAGAAACTCAAAACACTTTACTCTGCAAAACCCTAGATCCTGAAACCCTAGGATTTATTGTGCATATTTGTTTATGAAACCCTACTTAATTAAAGACTAAGGACTATGGCAATATTAATTAATCTAAAAATTAAGAATTTCATATCTAGACATATTCATAATACTGGGTTGGACTTGGTAGCTCAGTTAAATCTAAGCGGATTGATCAAATCGAATCAAGAGTGGTTAGGATGGGATCATAATGCTTAAATTGACCAGCCCTAATAGGATTAAGTCTGAGGTCCAAGCGAGTCACGATCAAGCAAGACCTAATTAGGCTCAAAGGTTAAGTCTAGTATAGGCTAACCCAATTAGTTTCTGACTCAACAATTTGGTGTCTAAGTATTTGGCAATACAATCGACTAATTTTTTATTGGAGCTATCATCTGAATGCATTCTTATACGAGTTAATGGCATCCTGCTCCATTATGGTCTTCCTACCTGGCCATATCTGGTCGACTCAGTTCTAATTTAAGGTGGCATAATTCGAAGCTAACCCATGCCACTAGGTTAGTATAATTGTATGACTACGATAAGTCATAGTTTAATGAGACCTGAATCAATTCTTCCTAAGAAAAGATTAAGTCGTAGGTCTTCCACCATTAGATGTGGGTGCCCTTATTCGAGGTTTGATTGTTTGTGCTGGACAGCAGTGGCTCAGTGCACGCGAAAAGATGCAACCATAGTCTATTAGGCATGGATGCTATGGGGGCTGAGAGATGAGTGGGCTAATATATCCTGAGTACTGGTGAATAGACTCAATTGGAATCTAGTCTGTGAATGATGGGTCTGACTTACTAAGGAGTGGATCAATATTCTGGATACCATGAGATTCAGTGAATTAGAGCCCAAGTTGGGTGCACCATGATTAGAGAATCATTGAACAAGAGTTGTTCACTCATTGGCTAACCATCATCAATAACTGTTAGTTGAGGTGATGAGTCAGTTGAGACCGCACACCACTAGAAATCATTATCGTGGAGATTTTCGCATCTCTATAGAGAGAGTGTAGGATCCGAGAAATAGTGGAGATATTGTTTAAAAATAAAATCTCAAATAATTGGTCAAGTCATAATTACAGTTCTAACTTGAATCTTTGACTCTCTACAGAAAAAGTCTGCATCCAATCCATTAGCACGTATCCTGGACACACATAGACTGATCGGATCCAATTATAAAGATTGGCTCAGGAACTACAAAATTATTTTGGATTCTGAGAAGTTAACACATGTATTGGACCAAGATCCTCCCACCTTACCAACCCATCCATCCACTGAATAGAGAGCATCTCTGAAAAAATAGATAGACGAAGATAATAAAGCCAGATATTATATATTGGCTCGATGTCTGATGAGCTCCGTGCAACCTGAAGATATCGGACTGCTCACCAAATGTTGCTCACTGCAGGAGATGTTTGGTGAACAGAGTCGCGCAGCCAAGTATCAAAGATGAAATAACTTTTAAGACTAAGATGCGTAAATGGGCAGTCAGTCCAAGATCACTGTCTGATGATGATCAAGGACTTGAAAGAGCTTTGAGAAGCTCGGTGTGAAGTTGGGACTTGGATCTACAGATGATATATTCTGCAATCCGTACTGATTGCTATAGGGCAATTCTCATGAAATTACCACATGCATAAACTTCAAAAGTTTTTGACGTGAATGTAATGAACATGCGTGGTTCACCGCTGGCTTTCTATGAAAGGTTTTAAAGTGTCCAGTTCTTGCTATGGAACAAACTTCTTTCGAAAGACAGTCTTCTGAAAAGAAAAAGAAGTCTGCAAAAAATAGGTGGAAGGAGGAAAAAAGAAGAAGGCAGAGCCGAAGATGAAAGCCGTTGCCAAAGGAAAGTATTTCCATTGCAACAGTGACAGCCACTGGAAGCGAAACTATCCTACTTACCTGGCCACCTTGAAGAACAAGAAGGAAGGTCCTTCTGGAGGTATGCTCATTATTGAGTCTAACCTCATGGTTTCTTCTGCATCCAGTTGGGTGCTTGACTCTGGTTCTAGCTCATGCTGTGACTTTCATGCAGGTCTTGAGGATAGCAGGAGGCTGAGGATGGAGATATGATCATATGCATCGGTAATGGATAAGAATCCTCTTCTTAGTAGTTTACAAGAGTCCTAACAGGGCTCTTTCTTCTAATATGAGTTGAACATGACTTTGATAGAGTTTTGAAATATTTTTCAACCTTCAGATCATGACTGCAACCCTCCATGGCCGTTGGATCCTATGGTCCATGCGCAACTCACATAGACCCTTTGGATTAGTCATAATCTGAGTCCAAATAGAAAATTTCATCCTATTCTATTTGTTTCTGTCAAGCTAGCTCGATCAAGGATTGAGTTGGCTCGACTACATCTCATCTGAACTCCTACTTTCTATCTGCCTAAGAGGGTCGACTTGACTGTAGTTCGAGCTGGCTTGATCTCAGCCCAAGCCAGCTCGACCCCGTATCTAAGCCAGCTCGATTGCTTGTTGATACTGATTTTTCTTTACTGTGAATCGAATTTGAGGTGTCAAATTCTAACAATCTCTACCTCGACTCAACATTCGGCCTTCACCTGACTTTGAGATCTTGTGATCCATCTCGCCCCTTATCCTGGGGCACGCCAACTGATCATGGATGGGCAAACATGAGAGTCGAGCTAGGTTGCTCGATCCCACCTCCATCATGGGCTGTGTCCACTCTGACCAAAGACCTACTCGAAAAAGTCTTCTATGGCAATAGGAACTTCACTTTACGATATTGCCTCTCATCTTTTCGAGTCTCCTATCTCATGCCTGATCCACCTCCATCTAAAGCTCCACCTTGCACTGGGCTTCCTACCAGATGGTAATGTCCTTTCATCCTCTTCTTCTCCTCTAATATCATCCTATCGTCATGCATGATCTTCAGAATTCCATCACCAGCTATCCACCTATAGCCATTTGAATCCAGTCTGCTAAGTGAGATAAGATTCTGCTTGAAATCGAATATGTATCAGACCTCTTCTAATCTTCTCACTACACCATCATATATCTTTCAGCTAACCATCTTGATGCCTCTGATCGTACAGTTCAATCCATTCGATAGATAAACAGTGCCCTCACTATTCTATAGGAAGTCAAACTGCTCCTCTCTATAATAAACATGTTATGTGCATGCAGAATCTAAAATCTACTACTGAAAAGAAGTAGATACCTTATTAGATATCTTTAGGACATCATCCTCTGACTTGTTACTGGCCATCGCTATAATAACCCTCGTTCGATCCTTAAGTTGTGGACAATCCTTAACTCGATGCTCCAACTCATCACACCTGTAGCATCTGATCTTGCTTTGGTCCCTGATCTTGGACCTAAATCATCCTCCTCGTGATCCTCTATCACTTCATCTACTGCCTTCTGCTCCTCTAAAAATCACCAAAGCTGAGCTGTCACCATCTGAGCTTGAAGCTGGGTTCTCCCTCCTAAGAACCTCATTCTAGACTATTGCTATAGTGACCCCATCCATCTTGATGGTACTCTTTTTTACTAGAAGAGCAATCATCAAGAACTCATACGAGGAAAAAGCGACGCTAGCAAGATCAATGCCCTAATCTTCTCCTCAACTTTTTTGCCAATGCTGAGGAGGTCGGTGAGAATCTTCTAAAAGTTGGATAGATGCTCCCGCACATATGGCCTTCATCCATCCGTAGCTGGTAGAACTACCTCCAAAAGAATAGCATGTTAGTGAGCAACTTTGTCATATACAATTCCTCAAACGTCGACCATAGCACCATCAAAAAAATCTCATCAAGTACATGGACAACCACATCATCCACTAGGTACAAGTGGATCGTGCTCACCATCTGCATCTGGATCTACTTTCAATCCTTCACCTCTATGGTAGCTGGCATCTCGTCATACAAGAGAGCATCGATCAATCCTTGTTGGATGATGACATCCTTTATCCTTGCTTGCCATAAGGAGAAATTTTTTTTTCCATCGAATCTGTTGATGTCCACCTTGATTGTACTTGTCTTCTCCATATTCTTCAATCTCTATCCACTGCTACAATCTATGCTCTGGTACTGTCTGGCTTTGATACTAATCTAGTGGGATATCAACTACTCTGATACTACTTATTAAGGATCTAGTACTGATGAATTACGATGAAAAAAAATAATAATAAAATAATCAAGTACATGGATCAGTCCAAAGGCTCGTCTCCATGGGACATGCAAAGCTCCACTATAAAAAAGAAAAATAGGTATAAGAGAAGAACACCTACTCTCAACTCACCATACATAAATCTCTCTCAACTAGAAGCTACCCTCATAAAAGCTCTCTCAGAATTTTAAGAAGACCCTCAGAAGCTACAAGATGCTCTGCCCTCATAGCCTCCTCGTCGGATGCTATGCACCTATTACTTCTCTCTCTGGCAGGCTGCACGTACTCGATGCTCTGCCAAGTTTCTTTTGGTGGCTGCTTGAGCCTCTTTACATGCCTCTCATGCCACACACGCCATCCCACTACTCCACAGCATCTGAATCCTTTAAATATGATGAGAATCCTCTTTTCAGTAGTTCACAGGAATCCTAATAGGGCTCTTTCCCTAATATGAGTCAAACATGACTTTAACAGAGTCTTGAAATATTTTTCAATCTTCAGATCATGACCGCAATCCTCCATGACCGTTGGATCCTGTGGTCCACATGCAACTCCCATAGACCCTTTGGATTAATCACAATCTAAGTCCAAATAGAAAATCTCGTCCTATTATGTTCATTTTCATTGAGCCGGCTTGATCAAGGGTCGAGCTAGCTTGACTACATCTCATCCAAACTCCTACTTTTTATCTTCCTGAGAGAGCCAGCTCAATCTCAGCCCGAGTCGGCTCAACCCTGTATCCAAGCTAGCTCAACTACTTGCTGAAATTGATTCTTTTCTATTATGGATTGAATTCGAAACGTCAAATTCTAACACCTACCATAGAGGTAATGCAGTCATGACTCATGGTTGATCCGAATTTGATGATTTGAAATTGAATTCTTGAAAGAAACTCAAAAAGATTGAATTTGGCATGATAAATATTTTGATAATACTACATATTAAAAATTGATTTTGAACTGATGACTTCTATATGATTATTTTCTATAAGTGATTATTTATTTTATTGTCTGATTTAATTTAGTTGAAGTGATCATTACATACTAGGGTGTCCAGCTCATTATCTCTTATTTTACTATTTTTATAGATATTGAGAACTAAGATGACATGAGATTATATATCGAAAGAGTGATTAGAAGCAAAACCTTGATACTTCTATTTTAGTTTAAAAATTTTATTGAAAGTTGATGTAAGATCTTTTGAATATTATTGAATTTTATAGGATATTAAAATTAAATTTTTATTAGTTAAATTTTAAATTTAATTTATAACTAATTATTTCATTTTTGCTTTATGATAGTATGATGAAGTGCCTTGCATGCTTGTGATGAGGGTTTCCTATGAGTGTATGGTGGTTGCCATTACCCCTGACACAATCTTCAATCGAGGGCATGACAATTAAAGTACTATCAGAGCATAAGTAGATAAATTGTGACATATAAAATCAGACATAGGATGAGCATAAGTGGGTAGACACTAGGAATATTGGGATGTATATTTATAATAATTGTAGTATAAGTTGTCTTCATAATTTTTGACTAAACCTTATGATTATGAATGAAAAGATCACTTAGGAATAATGATTCAGAGGAATTAATGTATGATGCAGTAATCTATTGATCATGTTATAATTTGTTGGATTTTGATCTAAAGTAATGGCAAGAGGATTGATCATGAAATCTTATCATACTTTATGATTATTAATTTGATTATCAATAGTTTGAGTGAATTACATGTTTAAATTTGATATGGAAAATACTGTGATGTTGCTCTTGATTTCAAATTTAATTATTTAGCGGCAAGATAAAGATTTATTTATTAAAAAGTTTTTTAAGATTAAACCAAGAAAGATTTTATATGATATCTGATTTGAAATATTCCTTAAGGTTTATACTAGAATGTGTGTTATGTATGAAGCTTGCATATAAAAAGAAAAAAATATAGTTGGGAACATTGCAAAGAAGTCCATTCCCTATTGAAGAAACTAATTATGAGATTGAAGAATATTCATTTTGTTGGAATCTTTAATTACCCTTTTTAGATCCAAATAATAGATCTTATTTATGTATATTGGAAATTATATGGTGTGCATGAAACTTCAACTTAAAGTTTGGATTTATAAGTTCATCGATAGATTTTCTGCCATTATTATTGAGGTTGTTAGTAAAATTCTTGATTGCTATCATTAGATCAAGATAAAAGATCCTATTTATATATATTCGAGATATGGAACATATATGAAATTGCAATTCAAAATTTTGGCTTTATGAACTCATCTTGCATTTCATTGCTATTGTTATTGAGGTTCTTAATAAAATCTAGAATGACATGGTTATTTGATTTTAAGAGGTTTACATGATTGTTATGGGAGGATTTTAATAAATTTTAAAAAAATTCAATGGAAGAAACTCTAGAAAAAATGATTTAGTTAGTTTTACTTATATATTTTGATTTAAGTCTTAAGTTGATAAAGCATCAAAAGACTTTTGTTGTTGATTTTACTTATAGGATCTTGATTTAGACTTTATCAAATTAAATTAATAAGAGAATTAAGATTTAATTCATATTGGATCATAGTAAGACTATATGATGGTTTTGAATTCAAGGGTTAATCAAGATGGTTGTGGTCCAAACAAAGATTAGGGATGAGAATTGGAAGTTCATCCTTGGCTTTACTTGAAATTTAAAATTTTGGATCTATTTTGACTATTGTATAAAATAATATTCTGGTCATAATTATTTGGTGAATCTAAGAAATTTTGATGGTTTATATCAAAGTACACAGCGAAAGCATTGTGGTCTAGATTATTTTGACCTAGTCAGCAAAATTGATTTCTTGAGTCAAAAAATTTATGATAGATAATATGATTTGATATTCCTTATATAGGAAATTTATTGATAACAAAAAGGATGATACTTTTGATTTTGGATTATTTTGGATGTTGCTATATAATTTTTATAAGTAGGACCTCTAAATACTATGCTAAGAAAATTTTTAGCATCCTAAGTCTAGGATGAGTGGACCATTGATTCTTGATCTTGGATTTACAATATTTGAAGTTTATACTTCTCTATCCATTATAAAAATGTGAGATTGTTTATCGATTTTAGATTTTATACTCAAATGTTCATCTATTGAGAGTATAATAAAGGTTATTCATGATCTTATAATAGATTAATTAGGTCAAAAGTAGTTGATGACTTGGGTGAGAAACTTGATATCCTTATCTAGAATTGAACATTGACTTTGATTACAAGAAATGAATGGTTTTAATCCAGATCAACTCTTGAGGTATTGATATTTTTCATATAAAATGACTTATCTATGAAATTACATTATAAATTAAAATATCAAAGAAAAGTTCGAGGATGAGAGTAGTATGATGAGTTTTCAACTTTTAAAAGCATCGATGAAAAAAATATTTCTAATTCTCGACTGATCTAGATATTATTATGTGATTCATTTTTGTATGTTTCCCTATCTTATGCTGTGTTAAGTTTTAGTGCATAAATCTAAAAGTTAGTGGGCCAAGATTCTCAATCTTGAATAAGAAATATTCTGGTGTAGATCTCTTTCCTCCTAAACCTGAAGCTTATACTCTTTCAATCAATATTATTTTTCTATATGATCAAAAAGTTTGAGATTATCTATTGATATTGAAAATTTTACTACAAGAGATGGATTGGAGTTATGGGCAATCTAATATGGTAATAGATCGATTAATTAAGGGGGTGCTTGGTTCACAACTAGAATCGGAATAGGAATGGGAATCGGAATGAATTGGAATTGGAATTAGAATAGCTAAATCCTCCAAAGCATTTAGTTCGTGATTGAAATTGGAATTGGTATGAAAATCTGGATGCTTAAGAGAGAGTGGGGATTGAGTTTTAGGTAGATTAGGCTATTCGCAATCCATCCTGAAATTGAAATCGGAATGGGACTCCTTCCAACCAAATGGTTGGAATGAGAGTCACTCATTCCTATTCCGATTCCAGACCCCACTCCCCCCAACCAAGCACCTCCAAAGAGTAGTTGATATTTTGACAAAGAAACTTGATATCCTTATTTAGAATTAAGATCATTGATTTTTCTTCAATTACAAGAGATGGGTTCAATTTAGATCATCTACAAAAAGAATCAAGCCTTGAGGTATTTAACATGATTCTTATGTGGCGATCTACAAAGAAAAATAAAATAAGTAAAATACATAGGAATTTGGAAATAAAATCATGATTGTGAAATCCTAAATTCAAAATTCTTTTATAGAAAATTTTGGGATGAAATTTTTCTTTAGGATAGGAGAATTTAATACCCTAGTTTCAAAGACCCCAAATCAAAAGGAGTCAAGTACAAATTTTAAGGCATGGAACCAAAAAAAGGAGAATTTTTTTTTGTGCTGGGTTGTGGACATCTTGTCGAACTCCCAAAGGAGTTCCTCTTTTTCTCTATTTGAGACTCCTATCTAGGATGGGAGTGAATTTGTTTTGGCTTCTAAGTTCTTTGATCGACCATCTATTTAAAGGATTGGCCTTTCCTTTGAAACAACCACCGAAAAATACCACCAAACGACTCCTCTTCTTTCTCCACTTGGAAAGCTTGTGTTTCCCGTTTCTTTTTTTTGCTACCAAAATTCAAATCAATAACCAAATTAAATCCTATCCAAACCAGGTAAATCTCTCCAAACATCTTTCCCTCAATTTTCTATGGGTTTAAAGCTTGAATTTTTGTTGACTTTCTACCAGAAATCTATTGAAATCATTGATTTTCGATTCTCCTATTTTCTACAAGTTTCTTTGGATTTTTTTGATGCCTTTTTGCCACCGTCAATCATCGGACCTTGGTCGTAGTCATCACCAGGGCCTACTCTTCCACCCATGGGTGTTGCTGGTTGGGGGAAGAAGCTTCTTTGGCTTCAGGAACAAGAGGAACAAGAGTTCCCTTGTTCTGTTAAGACAAGAGGAAGAAGAAGAGGAGTTACATCCTCTATTCCATGAAGAAATTAAAAAAAAAGGAAAAAGAAAGAAAAAAAGAAGAAAAGAAAAGAGAGAGTTTCTCTCTCCCTTCTTAGAGTTTGAATACCCACTTTCTCTCTCCAAAAGTTTCACTTTCTCTTTACTTTATCTCTCTATAAATTTTTCTCTCTAGAATTGTATCTTTCTCTAAATTATTTCTCTTCTAGGATCTTTTAGATCTTTACGAAGATTAATGATGAATTTGAATGATCCCAATAAAGAGGTTCTGATCTGTGATCACTGGACAGCATACTGATATCCACCTTGACTCGATTGGATACCATAAGATTTTATCATCCATCATTTTATTGAATTGTCTATGTCATAATTTCATCTTGATTTGATTTAATTGTCATGATCTGATCGATCGGATTAGTCCTATTGCATCTTATTAATTTCTCTCTTCTCTTACTTTATCTCTCCACTTGATTTATGAACTCAATAAAATGTTTCCAACCCTATCACTTTGAGTCCAATTTGATTGAAATAAATAGACTTTGGATTACTTTGTCGATCGAACAATATATTTGTACCATCCAAGTTTTCATCGAATATCATAAAATCCGATCTTTATTGATTCTATTGAATCCTTACATCTTTGATGATCTTGATCAAATGAAAATGTTTAATTGAACTGACCTCTGATTATTGGATGGTGCACCGACCTTCATTTTTACTTTTATCAAGCACTAATGATTTGATCATCTTTGATTTTTGTTGAACCACCTATGTCCTAATTGGATTTTGATGGGATGAAATTAGATGATCGGACCAATCTAAACTATTGGATGCGGCTATCCATTAATTCTATTTTTTTAATTATTTATATCCTTTATAATTATTGAAATTGATCCTATATAAAGTTATAGATGTCTGGCAATGGGATATGGTAATATGATGTATGAACCAAAGATTTTGGAAAGAAATCTCTAGAATTATGTGGATTTATTGGAATGCGTATGAGGTAAGTAATGTTTCACTTCTTCCAGATGTATTGATAAATTATAAAATATTTTTTTGGCATGGTTTATCAAATGATGCATGAATTTGATGAATGATATTTTGTTATTGAAAATTTCATATTTTAAAATATTATGATGAAGCATAATTGAAAATATCGATCTTGTTATGCATAATTGAAAATATCAATCTTGTTATGCATTATATCTGATTAATTTTGATACCATGTGATTATAGAAAATTTTATCGAACTAGAATAAGAAATATGAATTATAAAAAGAATTATGATTCAAGATGATTTAAACTTTTAACCTAACTATGTGGAGGGCCCCGCTAATAGGAACTAATACGTTGGCAATTGATTAGTCTTGAGAATCTACGACACCTTCAAGACTAGCAGCTCTAAAGAACTTTACTGTCAGATAATTCACAGCTCATCACAAGATGATACATAGTGTTATGACCCTATCACAGAGGTGATATGGTGATAGCTCATGGTTTATGAGAATTTGATGATTTGAAATTAAATTCTTGAAGAAAACTTGAAAAGATTGAATTTGGCATAATGAATTTTTTGATAATATTGTATATTAGAAATTGATTTTGAACTGATAACTTCTATATGCTTATTTTTGATAAGTGATTATTTATTGCTCGATGCAATCTAGTTGAAGTGATAATTGCTTAGTGGGCTATCAAGCTCATTACCTCCTATTTTACTATTTTTATAGATATGGAGAATTAAGATGATATGGGATTATATACTGGGAGAGTGATTAGAAGCAGAACCTCGATACTTCTATTTTAGTTTGAAAATTTTATTGAAAGTTAATATAAGATCTTTTGAATATTGTTAAATTTTATGGAATATTGAAATTAGATTTTAATTAGTTAAATTTTAAATATAATTTATAACTAATTATTCTACTATTGCTTTATAATAGTATGAGAAGTGCCTTGCATGCTCATGAGAAGAGTTTCCTATGAGCATATGATGGTTGCCATGACCACTGGCATGCGATCTTGGGTCAAGAGCATGATACCTAGGTATCTGGTCCATCCATTATTTCAAAAGACATCTAGAGAGAGAAAGTATAGGGAGAGAAAAAATGGAGAGGGAAACTAAGAAAAGTAAGTAAAGAGTGGGAAGGAGGAGAGAGAGAGATAGAGCTTCGAGAGATAGAGAGAAGATAGAGAAGCTTTATCTCTCTCTCTCTCTCTCTCTCTCTCTCTCTCTCTCTCTCTCTCTCTCTCTCTCTCTCCTTTTTTTCTTCTTTTTTCTTCCTTTCTTTCCTTTTCTTTTCTCCTCTCTCTTTTTTTCTCATTTTCTTCTTTGTGAAAATAGGAGAAGGGAGGAGATGGTTTAGGGTAGCCACCTCCCTCTATAGCATACCCTAATGGTAGTGGCCTTCGACTAACTATAGTCGTAATAGTGGCAATATCTGACAACAAACCATTATGACATAACCCTCAGCGATGATAGCCAGTCTGATAGAATTAGAAGAAAGAAACACGAGAAGGGGAAAAGGGCTATAGGCTAGCAGTCCCCATGATGGCGATGCTAGATAACAATAATCCTCCGATGGCTTTGGCCCTCAAACACCCAAGCATGGCTGCATCTGATGATGGTGGTCGATCCAGCAGAAGGAAAAGAAGAAGAAAGAAAATAGGGCAAGTTCTATCTACCAGAAATCTAATGAATTGCTAGCCAATTTTAGGTGATAAGGAAGTCTTGAGACCGAGGAAGGGAAGGGAAGAGACATCAGAGATCCTTACCTTATCTCCAATGAGAAATCAATGGTGGTTTGCCAAGGAATGTTCGATGGAAACCAAGAGATATCCTATGAGTTTTGTCAATGATTGACTGGGGAATGGGAGTGGGTTATCTAAGGGTAAGAAGGTGCTTCTTTTATAGATTAATTCTAGGGCCCCAATGAGCCCTAGAATCCTTCTTTTTGTCAAACTTGGGAGAGGAGGCTGACTCCCATTAGGAGTCCTCCTCTTCCACCTCACGTGCCCAGCATGTGAGGTTCAGATATTTTTTCTTTTTTTCTACTTTAAGATTTATGTGGAAAAATAAAAAAAAATCTAGGTCCTTACATTCTCCTCTCTAAACATAATTTTGTTCTCAAAATTAATTTACTTCAGTTGCTAACCTTTAAAAAAAAAAATCTCTTATGTCAACCTTGAGATCTGATGTAGTCTTCTCTTAAAGTTTTGCTTCGTAAGATCTTAACATCAAAAATTATGACATTTGATAACTTGATCTTTGCATATGTATAAAATTTTCTTAACTATTTCAAAAGGGCACTAACATCTCGATCTTGAATCAAGGTACGTAATTCTTTGCCTATAAAATTAATTGCTCTTAATTAATTCTATACAAATATCATAATCAACCCAATCTACTATTAACAAAAACAAAAAAAAGCCTAAACACTACATACTTTATAATCATAAACTTCTTTCTTCTTTTAACCTTTCCATGATTTAACTATTCAACTTTTATCTTAGGAAAATCTTAAACCTCTATATCCAGATCGAATAGCAATAACGGTTTTAGGAAAAAGGATATTTAGGTCCTTACATTCTCCTATCTGAATATAATTTTGTTCTCAAAATTAACTTACTTGAGTTGCTAACCTTAAAAAATTATCTTTTATGTCAGCCTTAAGATCTGATATAGTCTTCTTTAAAAGCTTTTGCTTCGTAAGATCTTAACATTAAGAATTATGATATTTGACAACTTGATCTTTATATATGCATAAAATTTTCTTAACTATTTCAAAAAGGCAGTAACATCTCGATCTTGAATCAAGATACATAATTCTTTGCCTATAAAATTAATTTCTCTTAATTAATTCCATACAAAAATCATAATCAACCCAATCTACTATTAATAGAAACAAAAGAAAGCCTGAACACTGCACACTTCATAATCATAACCTTCTTTCTTCTTTTAACCTTTCCTTGATTTAACTATTCAACTTTTATCTTAGAAAAATCTTAAACCCCTCCATCCAGATCGAATAGCAATATCAGTTTTAGGAAAATGGATATTCTAGATTCGAGCCTAAACAAAGAATATCAATCCACTTACAATAGATCAACAAATTTGATATGCCCAGTATTCTTCTAGCATTGCTGCAATAGGAGATCCTACTAGTTGAAATTGCAGGACTATATCCAGATTAGGTCAAAAATTAGTAGCATTGTTCTTACCTTATCCATAAAATCCTTCCTTATTAAGAAACTCATGTCTTTCATCATAATATCTTTTGAATTAAATAATTAACATTTCTAATCAGTTTAAATCACCATACTTTTATTATATACTCTAATCTAAATTTACCAAATTTTGTAGGTTTATCGAATGAATTCTAACAAAAATACCACTTTATATTAGAATCTAAGAAAGATCCAACTTTTTAATTTTTTTGGATAGAACCAGAGCAAAATTTTAAGTTTCTTTATCTTTACTATGCCTCGAGTATACCATATCAAAATTAAACCTTGATCCACTTTCTATATTTGAAACTATTGCATAAGCTTCACCACTTATCTAGAATCCAATATATTTAGAATTAATTTAAAGTAAGTTAAGCCTAGATTTATCTGACAACTAATAAGATGATTCGGAACCAACATTTCTTTGTAAAAGGATTAACTCAAATCTCCAATAAATTCGAAGACCTCAAGTCAACATCTCGATGAGTAGAATCAATCTAATTATTCCTCATTAAAGCTTCCTTCACCATGTCCTTATTATACATCGATAAATCTACCTAAAATCCTTCCCTTTCTATGTTAAACTCATATAAGTTTTTTAAAACCAATTTCTTTATTCAATTAATAATAATAATAAAATACCTTAGATCCGCTTAGAAAAGTAAACTTTAACTTGAAATTCAACATAACCCAAAAATCTCCAACAAATATACAAAAGATCAAGTAATTAGATTCAAATATGTTAATTTAAATAATCAAAGATTCTATCAAGATGTGTATCCCATATTCTCATAATAAAATCTAATCCACTAACTAAATATATTTTTCATCTACATGCAAGTTTCATACATGATGTTCAATTTTCGAAGAATATTTCTCACTCATACAAAGAAATTTTTTTTTGTAGGCCGTACCCTAAGCAACTTCCTTCTGATAAATTCAAAATTTATGACCAAATTATTAATGACAAGACTAAAAGGCTATCAAGACCTAGGCACGTATCAACTTAGGGATTCCAAATCACTTTAATGATAATTGCATAAAATATGCATGACACTATATAACTAACTCATTCAATATACTAAATTCTATAGTCAACATCTCATACTATCATCCTAGATCAAATTCCACCTATTGAAGTCAAAGACATTAATCACCTATTTATACTCATCGTATTCCAACCTCTATGCATAAATTTATCACAATACTTAATAAGCTTAAAACCTCAACTCTAAATCAATTTCTGTTACTTTTGTCTTGTCCTCAGTAATCATAACATAAGTTCAAATACTATTTAAGTTATAATTTCTAGTGATAATAATCTAAGCTCTGATACCACTTTATTATGCTCCAAATCTAGCATCTGGATTGGCCATGTGACTACTGCATACTCCTTAGGACAAGGCTTTAAAGAATATGCAAAAGACCTTAAAATTCATTACAACATCAAGATTCCGTGAATACCATTTATCTTAATTCATAACAAATATTTCATATTAACAAATATCAAATCTTATACAATTTATAAAACTCAATCATCCAACTATTATTGATAATGCTCTATCTAATCAATCTTTTCAAATTGAGATCCCAACCTTAGACAAATACAAGGATCCTGTAACTTTAAAAAAGAAAAAAAGGAGGGTTATAAACTTTATAGTCTAGAAAGAATCTCCACATACTCACACCAATATAGAAGTATAATTTGAAAATAACGGATAAACAGTATCAAAGAGAAAACATAAATCATAAAATCTCATGTTAAGTATCCAATATACCTCAATATCGATATATACAAAAATATGCATCATATACCATCGCATATCCATCTTTCCTTTTTCAAAAACTAATATCCTACACATATATCATTAAGTAAAACTCTTTTTACTAAACTGTGATTTCATATCTTATCATCCTCTTATTAACATGATCTGGATTATTCAACAATTGTATTTAGGATTTTGGACTAGTCACGATCATGCTCCAACCTGTGACTAGCAAACTCAAGCACCATATTTCTGTCCGTGGTAGTGCTATTCTTAGTTTCATATTTCTACCTATGATGGCTATCCATAATGCTATGTTTTTGCCTGTGGTAGGCTATTCTGAGTGCCATATTCCTACCTATGGTGGGTTATTCTCAGTATCACATTCCTGCCCATGATAAAGCTATTTATAATTTAATATGGCTAATCTGAATACCCTTTTCTTAATTATTAATTTATTACTTTCAATTATACTAAGAAAATACTATAAGTATTATATTTCTTTCAAATTTTTTAATAGTCAATATGACTATCCAAACCATCCAAAAGGTATCAATAAAAGCATGTAATACGAAAAGTACAAATAGTCATACCGACAATCATATTTATTGGGGGTAAAATAACCTCCGTTGAAGTTCTTAGCAGCCGACCTCCATTCTGAAGAAATTCATCGATCCTCTCAACAACAAGTTCATACCGTGGAACTTGCCAAAGGCATATTGAAGCTCGACCAGATAATTTTGAAAAGTAAAGAAAAACTATTATTTAACTAACCTTGCTTCTTAATTTAGAATAATGATAGGACTAAAGTTCTATTGGGATAAACTATCCTCTCTTGGACCAGCGTGGCCACTAGTGATTAGCCAAGCAATAAAGAACAATCTTCTAGGATCAACGCGGAAGCAAAATAATGGATTCAAGAGAAAAAATAGAAAGAGTGCGCAAGAGTTTTTCGAGAGAAAAGAGCTTTATTTAATGAATTTAGCATCATATACAACCTTGACCTATTTTCAGTATTTATACTTTACAAAAGGATCAAGCTCCAAGCTCATAGAAAAACTTTCCAAAATCCAAACAACCCACGTACACAAAACAAACCCATAAAAATTAAGCCAGTCTAGTTTCAGACTGGGCCGGCTAACCTACGACTAGATCAACTCAATCTGAGATTGAGCCAACCCAGTTGTGTACTATGCCAATAGTCTGAAAATATTGCTTTCTATCTAAATTTTTCTCTGAGACATAGCTGACCTAGTCCTGGACTGAGCCGACCCAGTTCTCAACTTAGCCGACTCAATCTCAGGGTGAAACGGTCTAGTTTCTGAACTTTGCTATCCTGGTTGATTTTTCTTTCGGCTTGCTTTCATCTTTTCGTGACCTGTCTTCTCATATTTCCAAGACTTGAAAGCTTCATCTTTTAGCTCACATTCTCCATCTTGATGCTTCCAAGTCCTTATGAACTCATCTCTTCTCAACAAACCCATCCTTGCCACACACATCTGAAAGCTGTCTCTAGAGAGTACCTTCATGAATGCATCAGACTGATTCTCTTTGGTATGGACCTTCATCAGTTCCACTTCATCTTCCTCCACCAGCTCTCTGATCCTGTGATACTTCACATCTATATACTTTATGTGTGCATGATAGACTGGGTTTTGTGCCTACAGTAGAGCACTCTGACTATCACTGAACAGTGTAACCTTACTCTGCTCTATCCCCAACTCAACAATCAGCCTTCTAAGCCAAAAGACTTTCTTTACAACCTCTATTATTCCAATATACTTGACCTCTATGGTAGACAAGGCCGTAATTGACTGAAGGATTGATCTCCAAGACATCGGTCCACCATATTGCAGAAGATGTATCCAATAGTAGACCTCCTTGTATCAAGATCTCCTGCATAATTCGCATCTACAAATTCTTCCAGAGGACTCGCACCTCCATCTTCAAATCCTCCTGGCTATCCACCAAACACCAAACCATAATTCCTTATTCTATGCAGATATCGCAATATCCATTTCAATACTTTTCAGTATTCCTTCCCAGGGTTAGCCATGTATCTACTAATCGTGCTTACTGCATGTGCTATATCTGATCTACAGCATACTATAGTATACATCACACTACCTACAACATTTCTATAAGAAACTCTTTTCATGTATTCTCTCTCCTCTTCTGACTGGGAGCTTTATAGCTTGGAGAAAGATATATGGCTCGATAATAGCATCTCTGCAAGTTTGGCCTTCTCCATTCCAAATCTCTCCAAAACTTTTTGAACATATCTTTCTTGTGATAAATGGAGCACTCCTTTGCATTTATCTCTACAAATCTCTATTCCAAGGATTTTCTCAGCTAGACCCAGATCCTTCATCTCAAACTCAGATGATAATATTCTTTTCAGCCTTTTCACAGCTTTCATACTTTTATTGGCTATAAGCATATCATCTACATATAGTAGCAGGTACAGAGCATCTTCCTCATCTATATTCTTGACGTAGACACAGCAATTATGTTCACATCTACTGAAATTCAGACTCAAAACAAAACTATAAAATCTTCGATACCACTGACGAGGGGACTATTTCAAGCCATACAAAGACCTTCTAAGTAAACACATCTTTTTTTCCTATCCAGTCTTCATGAAACTATCTGACTGCTTCATATAGATCCTTTCCTCCAATGTGCCATGAAGGAAAGCCATCTTCACATTCATCTGTTCCAACTCCATGTTGTACTGTGTCACTAGTGACAACAAAATCCGAATAGATATATGACGCAGCACGGGAGAGCAAATTTCTATGTAGTCAATCCCTTTCCTTTGTGAGTATCCCTTTGCTACTAGTCTTGCTTTGAATCTGACTCCACCTTATTCTAAAGGTGCCTCTTTGTTTGTGAACATCCACTTTGAGCCAATAGGTCGAGCACCTTCTAGAAGATCCACCAGCTGCCATGTCTGATTCTTTTCAAATTGTTCAATCTCCTCTATCATGGCCTACATCCATGAATCATGATCCTCACTCAGCATAGCTTCTGCATAATTTTCTAGATCTTCATTAGCAGTGATGAGTGCATAGGAGATAACCTCATCAATGCCATATCTAAGTAGTCTCCTGATAGTATGCTAGGGTCTGTGCAAAGCCACTCCCACTGGTACATCTCTGCCTGATGCCTATGGCTGATCCTATACATCCATCTGAACTATTGGCATTTCATGCCGGTCTTCCATCTGAGTATTTTTTCTTCTACCCAATTCTACCTCAATAGGAACACTCCTATATGTGGAATCGGACTGCATGTCATCTATCTCAGACTGGCCACTACTGTTCACCTTTGTCTTTTCAATTTCATCTATCCCAGACCTCCTCAAGATACTCTTCTCATCAAAGATAATGTTCCTACTAATTACTGACTTCTGTGCCTGAGAGTACCACAACAGGTATCCCTTGACTCCTTGTGGATACCCTATGAATATCATCTTTTGAGATTTCAGGTCCAATTTGCTCCTCTTGGTTGCCTTTACATGTGCATAGGCCATACAACCAAAGACCTTCAGGTAGCCAAGCTCCACCTTTTTTTTCACTCCAAATCTTCTCTAGAATGCATCTGCTTACCTTACAATGTGGGGACCTATTTACAAGAAAATAAGAAAAAGTTAAGGCATCATCCTAAAAAAATTTTGGAAGTGATGTCTGCAGCCTCAAACTCCGTGCCTTCTCGATTAATGTCCAGTTCATTCTCTTTGCAACACCATTTTATTGGAGAGTCATCTTCACCGTGTAATAGCATTTGATGCTATTTTTCTCACAGTACCTTCTGAATCCAGGATAGTATATCCCCTCCATTGTCTGACCTCAGACACTTCACCTATCTTCCTGACTTCTTCTCTACTTCAGCTCTCCAGGCTTTGAACTAGGCAAATACCTCTGATTTTTCTTTAATCAGATAAACCCATACCTTTCTTAAGAAATCATCAATGAGAGAGTGACAAAATACCTTGCCGCACCTCTAGCTGATACAGGAGTTGGTCCCCATACATCCGAGTGTACTAAATCCAGCACTCTACTGCGCTTGGTATTTCTAGCCAATTTTATCCTATGCTATTTGCCAAAGATACATGTCTCACATAAATCTATGTCCTCCTTCTTCAGGACTAGGATCATACCTCTTCTACTAAGTTCAGTGAGCCCACGGTCACTCATATGATCCATCCGATAGTATTACAATCGATATAAAATCTGCTCCTCCTGTGCGACTACTAGCACCTCTACACTATCATTCATCATTGAGCCTTTTATTCTATAAAGATTATTGCTCAGTCTTCTACCTCTCATCACCATCAAAAGTTCTCTTGAAAATTTTCAGACATCCACTCCCAACCTGGCTACTAAAAGCATAACCTTGCTCCTCCAAGTAGCCTAAAGAAATCAAATTCTTTTTCAACTCTGGTACATGCCCAATATTTAATAATGTATGAATAATCCCATTGTACATCCTCATCCTGATAGAGTCAACTCCAGCTACTTTGCATAAGTGATCATCTCCAAGGCTGACACTTCCACCATCGACCTTCTAGTAGATAGCAAATCACTTCTGATGAGAAGTATAATGGTGCGAGCATGCTGAATCCAATATCCACATAGTATCATACTCTATGGATCCATCTGATACAACTAATAGGTCTTCTCCACTACTCACAGAAGCTTTATCATCTTCCTTACTGGCCTTCTCTTTTTCTGATCTTAAAAGGAGATAATCTCTCCTCAGGTGTCTAGGTTGATAACATTTATAACATTTTAATATCTTCCTCTGATCTCGAGACTTTGATCTGTCCTTGAATTTTCCTCTTGCCTTCTCCTTTGATCTTTCCTATCTTTCATTCACAACCAACATCTCAGACTTAGGGTCTTCCTTGCAGATCCTTTCTTTGCTCATTTGATCTGAGCACACCAACAATCTCTTCATAGTTTAGGGTCTCTTTCTCATAAACTAAAGTTGTTATGAGACCATCATACAAATCTGAGAGAGAACATAATAGCAGCAATGCTCGATCCTTCTTGTCGATCTTCACATCCAAACTCATCACCTCAAAACACACCTGATTGAATCTTTAGATATGTGCAACAAGATCTCCACCTTTGGACATCCTCAGACTATACAGTTTTTTCTTCAACCACAGCTTGTTCATCATGTTCTTCTCCATGTATGTGTTCTCCAATCTTATCCAGAGCCCCTTTATCGTAGTCTTTATGCAAACCTCAGGCAAAACCTGATTGATCAAGCACATCCGGATTGTGCTTAAAGCAATTTCCTTCAACTCTTTCCAATTCTCAGCACTGATATTTTCTAGCCTTTCTCTTATCAAGACCTTGTTTATCCTCTGTTGAACCAACAAGTCCTTTACCCTTTGCTGCCATAAGATAAAATTTTCCTTATCATTGAACTTCTCGAAATCCACCTTGAATCCACTTGATCCCATGACTTCAAACCAATCAAGAATATATCCCTAACATCCTTCTTCGATCCCACACCAGTAACACTACCCTTCAATGAAGATCTAAATGTCCTAGATTCTTTTTTCAACCGTCTATATCACCATCCCTCTGTGTAACCAATCTCTATCTTAATCTAGAGACAAACAACAAAGAAATAAGAAGATTTTGGATAAAACCTGGTACAACAGATCCTGGATGTAGTAATCCTAGGTATCTTTCTTCCTTCCATGCAACATCGCTCTGATACCAATTATTGGGATAAATTATCCTCTCTCGGACTAGCGTGGCCACTGATGATTAGCCAAGCAACAAGGAACAATCTCCTAGGATCAATGCGGAAGTAAAATAATGGATTCAAGAGAAAGAGAGCATAAGAATTTTTTAGAAGAAAAGAGCTTTATTTAATAAATTCAGCATCATATACAACCTTGATCTTTTTTCTAGTATTTATACTTTATAAAAGGATCAAGTTCCAAGCTCATAGAAAAACTCTCCAAAATCTAAATAATCCACATACAAAAAATAAACCCACAAAAATTGAACCGGCCTAGTTTCAGACTAGGCCGGCTAACCTGTGACTAAAATTGAATCGACCCAGTTGTGTACCATGCCAACAATCCAAAAATGCTGCTTTCTATCTAAATTTTTTTCTAAGACATAGCCAGCCCAGTTTCCAACTTAACCAACTCAGTCTCAGGGTGAGTCGGCCTAGTTTCTGAACTTTACTATCCGGACTGATTTTTCTTCTAGCTTGCTCCCACCTTCCCATGATCTATAGTCTTCTCATGTTCCCAAGACTTGGGAGCGTCACTTTTGAGCTCACAAGTTCAACCTTTCCAATCTTGATTGGTGACGAGTTTTGAAGACAGTTGAAGTGCTATATTGTCGACCACATGCTTCTTCCAGTCGAACTCCTCTAATCGCATTCCTTTCGAATGAACTTCTTCAGTCGCACTCCTTTCAATCAAACTCTATTGCCCAGCTATGCAATCTAAGAGGAGGGCTGAATTAGATTTTTAAAATTTTAAAGCTAATTTAAAGATATCAAGATTGAATGATGATATGCAGGACGTATGTGTGAAGCAATTTAGGTTAGAGAAAAATTATAAAAGATTAGAGAGCAAGAATTTAACAAACTAAGAAAAGAAATATAGCAAGCACACCATAAACAAGCAAGATTTATAGTGGTTCGGTACGTCCGTTGCACCTACATCCACTCTCCAAGCTCCTACTTGGAAATTGAAATCCACTAACCATATTCAAACTGAATACACCATTAAAAACCTCCAACCCTAGCTATTCCAAGCTAGAACACTTATTTTTTGGGTACAAGCCAACCCAATACAATCCTATTCAAGGTTAAGATCAACCTTCCCAAGTTTTGGAACCCTCCAAAACTTGAATCAAAATAGTAAAGTAGAGTAAAAGATTTAATAACAATCAAATACAATTTTAGCTTCCTTTGTGAGCAAATAAAATCTTAAGAATGCTTTTCACAATAATGAAGGAAGCTTCTCTGATTTTCCTCAAGATTGTTGAAGATTTGAAAGGGCTCTTGAGAGACAGGTGAACTTGAAATGAAGGCTTCTTTTCTTGAAGATGACTTTTGCTTAGGACTAAAATTGAATCACACCAATCTCTTATATTTTTTCCTATTTAAAGTCTTTTAAATCTTCAATAGATGGAGGAGAGAGTCCTAGGCAAGATTTGTAGCCATTGGAGATATTAAAGAAATTATTAAAACCTGGCAAAACAAGAAAAAAATAGTCGTTGCAGAAAAATTTCCATTGCAAGGGTCAACTCATGGCACAGGGGTCAACCTTGGTCAACCTCTGAGATAAAATCTAGAAAAATAGTCGTTCTATATTTTTAGCCTTTAAAACAACAGAGGTCGATCCTTGGCACATAATCAGCATGCCAAACAGCCCTTTTCAACAGAGGACGACCTAGGGATCGATCGTTTTGCTTCAAACCTGATTTTCTCCCAAAATAAGCATCCAAAAATCATGAAACTACCTTCAAAGGATTAGAAATCTTCTATACTTGCTCTTGAGGCTCTCGGATCAAAACTTGATAAAATTATGATTTTGTCCCTAAAATATAAAAAGTTTTTTTCAAGCCAAATTTATTAGTAATTTTCTTAAATACTTTATAATCATCAAAATCAATTCTTAGAGCAACAATCTTCCCCTTTTTTATGATGACAAAATATTTGAGTATGAGCAAAAATAAAGCATGTAGAAGCATTGATTAAGGATTTCAAAAATTTTGAAGGAATATGCTACATCACATAATAGAATATTATATTCAATTATTTGATCAATATGGCATCAAAAGTAGTTTAATGATTACTTATAGTCAGACATTTAAATGATTTATAAAAGTATTTGACTTACTTATTTCTTTTGTCAATTTTACTTCTATTTTATTTCTTTTGTTAATTTTACTTCAATTTAGCTTATAGCCCAATTTTATTTACTCTACTCTCCCTTTTTGATATCATCAAATAAGATCTTAAAGGATTTTAAAATTCAAAATAAAAAAGCCTTCTTCTTAAGTTATTTCATATATTTTTCTGTTAGAATAAGAGTTTATAACAAAACTTTCAATTTACAACATAATGATCATAATGAAATTTAGCCAATTCACAAAGATTTTATTTCACATCATTCAAATGACATCATCACATATTTACATCCAAATGATTATTATAACATCAAGTTAGCAAAATATATAAGTGTTAAAGATATCAAAAGCATTCATGAGAATTAGGCCATCAAAATATACAAAATTCATGAATGCAACTATCTATGACCCAAACAACGCCGATAGTATGAATGCCTTAAGTTTGATCCAAAAAAAATATAACCAACTATGACTTGATCAACAACTCATAGAAACAACTAAGAGATACTAGATCATAACTTAATATAAAGATGACTAAACTAAATCTAGTAGAGATTATGACTGGAAGCATTTGAATCAGATGAGGAATCAGAAATATAATAGGGTGTGTCAAATGATAAATGTATCAAATTCAGAAAATTGAATCAAAAATTTAAAAAATTGAATCAAATCAAATGAATCAGCTCTCCTTTAAAAGCTTATCATGTAAATTTTTTTTCTTTACAAAAAATTAGCTTAAACTCAAATATCAAAGGCTCTCCCCCTTTTTGAATGAATATGATTCTTTGAACAGATTTTCAAGTATATACTTTTAAGCTTTAAGAAGATTAGAGCTTTTCAAATATTTAAATAGTGGAATCAAGTATAATATTTAATTCATTATTCATTCTTTTCTTTTCTTAAATAAATTTTAGTCAATTAAGCTCGAAAAAGATATATATCAGAAATATATCGAGCAAAACAAAGATAGTATCAGAGCAAAAATGATTTTACAAAGATTTCTAAAGGCACATTAAAAATTTTGTATTATATTCATATTTTTAAATGAGTTTTAAAATTAGAAGTATGTATCAAAATTAATTTTTTGAAGTGAGAATATATTTCAAATTAGTTTTAACTCTAATTAGTTATCAAAAATAATTTAGCAATCAAATCAATTGAATTTAAACTTAATAATCACATAAAGGCTTAAGTTAAAAGGATCATAAAACAATCAAAGTTTATTATCCTTAACTCAAATTAATTAGAATGTTCAGTCAAGGCTAACTAGATAATATTTAACAAACAAACATCTTTTCCCTTATTTTTTAAGAATAAATACTAGAAAATTCATCACATAATATTTTCTCCCCCTCTTTTCCATAATTATTGTTGGATAAATTTATCTTTTAGCTTTTATTTCCCATTTTGAAAGAACACAATAAATTTAGAATGAATATCTTTTTTTTTAATTCTATTTATGAACAACATGAATTAAAAACACATCTCCTTCTTTTTGAATAATATAAATACATTAAACAAAATTATTTTGAACTTCAAATATTCAAGAGAGATAGAATATTTCAAAGATTAAAGATTTTAAATAGATCATTCAAAACAAATTATAAGATATATTCAATTTTTTAGGGATCATCTTTTCTTTTCTTTTATTATTATTATTATTATTATTATATATATATATATTAAGATTAATAAAATATAAGGCAAATATCAAGCTGTCTGATATCAATTGATTAAAAACTAAAGTCTTCTTTGAATATTTAGTTTTAATAGCTTCTTTGAAATATTTTACCTGACATCAATATCAAAAGATATAAAAAAAGTTTTTTTTAATTTATTTTTTAAAATTAATCAATCTGAACAAGGCATGAATATTCATCAATAATCCTTTTTTAAGATCAAAAATAATTTCTTAATACTAATTAATTTTCAAAAAAAATAATAATATGATCAAAATATGTAAAATATAAATAGTTGCTTAAAATGAATTAAATGATCAAAATCATTAGAATGCTCAAATAAATTCATGAGATAAATAAAGTATAATTATTTGTCCATGATTTTTCTTATTAAGTTCAAAAATAATTTTTCTTCTTATAGTCAAAAAAAAAATAAGAAGGATGGATAATTTTTAACTTAAAGCAATGAAATTAACTCTCAAGGATTGATCCAAAAAATATTAGTAGAGGATAAGTTGGGATCAAAAGAAGGATATTTATGCAAAAGAATCTAGAATTTCCAATTCTCTCCTAATTTTATAGAATTTATCTTCACTTAAGGCCTTAGAAAAAATATCAGCCAATTGATTTTCAGTACAAACATAAGCAAGAATTATGTTATTATTTTGAACATGCTCTCTTATAAAATAATATCTTATTTCAATGTATTTTGATCTAGAGTGTTGGATTGGATTCTTAGTTAGATTTATGGCACTAGTATTATCACATCTTATGAAAGTTTTGTTTAGTTTGATGCCAAAGTCTTCAAGCTATTGCTTAATCCACAAGATTTATGCACAGCAACTTTCGACTGTAATGTATTCGGCCTTGGCTATAGATAATGCTATCGAATTTTGCTTCTTGCTAAATCAAGAGATTAACTCCTATAAATTGGCAAGTTTTACTAGTATTTTTTTGTCTAATTTACATCCAGCAAAATCTACATCTGAATATCCAATTAAATTGATTAATGAATTCTTAGAGTACCATAAACCTATGGATTAAGTTTCTTTTAGGTATTTAAGTATTCTTTTTACAGCATTTAAATATGATTCTTTTGGATTAAATTAAAATCATGTACATAAACAAACACTAAACATGATATCTGGTCTACTAGTAGTTAAATACAATAAAGAACTAAACATGCCTCTATAAAATTTTTGATCAATACTTTTACCTCCTTCATCCTTGTCAAGCTTACATGATAGACTCATTGAGGTACCAATTGCTTTAGAGTTCTCCATCCTAAATCTCTTGAGTAGTTCTCTTGTGTACTTGCTTTGAGTGATGGAGATCTCTTCTTTTATTTATTTGATTTGAAGTCTGAGGAGGAATGTTAGTTCATCCATCATGCTCATCTCGAACTCTCCATGCATAAGCTTAGCAAAATCTCAATATAAAGTTTCATTAGTAAATCCAAATATAATGTCATCAACATATATTTATATTACAAGATGTCATCATGATCTCTTTTAATGAAAAGGATTATATCTACATTTCCTTTTGAAAATCTATTATTAAGCAAGAATTTACTTAGTCTTTAATACCAAGCCCTAGGTGCTTATTTTAAACCATATAATGCTTTGTTTAATCTAAAAACATAATTTGAAAAAGCATGATTTTCAAAATCGGAAGGTTATTCTATATAAACTTCTTCGTTAATATTTTCATTTAGAAAAGCACTTTTAACATCCATTTGAAATAGCTTGAAATTCATAAAGAATGCATAAGTGAGTAAAAGTCTAATTGCTTCTAGTCTAGCAACAGGTGCAAAGGTTTCATCAAAATCAATTTTCTCTTCTTGATTATAACCCTTTGCAACTAATCTTGCTTTATTCCTAATTACATTTCTATTTTCACCCAATTTATTTCTATATACCCATTTTGTATCAATTATTGGATAATTTTTAGGTCTTGATACTAAGGTCCATACATTATTTTTTTCAAATTAATTAAGTTTCTCTTGCATTGCATATATCCAATTATAATCTTTTTTGGCTTCATCAATAATTTTGGGTTCAAAATGAGAAACAAATGCAAAATGATTGTATGCATCTTTAAGTAAAAAGCGAGTTCTTACCCCATGTGTAGGATCACCAATAATTAGTTCTTTGGGGTGATTGTGAATATACCTCCATTCTTTTGGAAGATCATTTGTACCTTAAGGTTGTTCTTGTTGTCCTTCATTCTCAATTTCTTGCTTGTCTTCATGATTCTCTTTATTTTGAATTATTGAATTATTTAAGATGATCTCCTTCAATCCTTCTATAAGAGGATCTGCATCATAATGAAAGATCATTAGTCTCATCAAAAACAACATATATTGACTCCTCTACTACTAAGGTTCTTTTGTTAAAAACTCTAAAAGCTTTAGTAGAAGAGGAGTAACTAAGAAAAATAGCTTCATCAGATTTTGCATCAAATTTATCTAGTTTTTTTTTTCATTGTTCAAAATAAAACATCGGCAACCAAAAATATGAAAATATGCAATGTTAGGTTTTCTTCCTTTCCAAAGCTCATAAGATGTTTTCTTTAAAATTAGTCTGATTAAGGCATGGTTTAAGATGTAACATGTTGTGTTAATTGCTTCCGCCCAAAAGTATTTTAGAAGGTTGCTTTCACATAGCATAGTATGGGCCATTTCTTCTAGAGTTCTTCTTTTTCTTTCTACTACTTCATTTTATTGGGGTGTCCTAGGTGCTGAAAAATTATGGCTAATTCCTTTTCATTATAAAATTTTTCAAAGTCTTGATTTTTAAATTCAGTTCCATGATCACTTCGAATGCTTTGAATTGAAAACCCTTTTTTATTTGTAACTTTTCGATAAAACTTTGTGAAAATATGAAAAATTTCATCTTTGTGCACCAAAAAGAAAATCCATGTAAAACGTGAGTAGTCATTGATAATTACAAAATCATAGCATTTTCCACCTAAGCTTGCTGTTCTTGTAGGACCAAACAAATCCATGTGCAAAAATTCCAATGAAACCCTTTTACCTAGTTGGCATGCATCACAAATTTTATCTTTTTCAAAGTTCAATTTTGGTAAATCGATAACTAATTCCTTTTTTATAAGCTTTGAAAATGAATGCATACTAATGTGTGCAAGCCTACGATGCCAAAGCCAACTAGTCTCATTAATTTTGGCATTCATAGCTACTAAACATTGCATGTTTATCATAGAAAGATCACTCAAATCTACCATATAAACATTATCATGCCTATGACCAACAAACTTAATGCCATCATTATTGGAACTAGTTACAATGCACAATGAAGATTCAAAAATAACTTTGTAACCCTTGTCACAAAGTTGACTAATACTTAAGAGATTGTGTTTTAAACCATCTACTAATAAAATATTTTTAATATACTTGGAGGGAGTGATACCGACATAATCTATACCAATGATATTTTTGTTAGATATATGTGCCTAGAAGCCAGAATTGGCTGACACTTGTAATACACTTCTAGGGGCAAAATTATAATTTTGACTATAATGAATAAAATGGGTTATTTTCTATCACATATGTGTGTTTAGTGTCTGTGATACATCCTTTGAGTTAATGATAATAATAATTCATATTTTCAAGAGTTGAAAATTTAAGATATGAATAATCATTATTAACTCATAAAATGCTTCTGACCATAGGATCATCACGAGGATGGTAATTGATCCGGAAGGTTGGTGTACAATCGCTTCTCTTTAGTAGATGAGTCTTAAGTCTACGATGTGGAGACATTAGAGCGAGAGTACAGATACTCATTAGAGAACGAGGGCACTAAGCGTGACCACCTCGAGTAGTCATTAGGGAGTCTACCTTCTCGTCAATGACTGACTCGATGCTGCAGTAGTGTGTCTGGTTCTTTGACCTGAGGTGCATCGACAGTTCACCTTGAGGGTGTTATAGTTTGACTACACCATTACTCGATCTCCTAGCCATTCAGAATCCTGAGGTGTATGTTGGCTATAGCATGTTCATTGTAGGAACTGGATGGAATCAAGATGGAATCTATCTACCTTGGTGGTAGAGAAGCAGCCCTATGATAATCATGAGAATCAAGTCCAGAAGTCCATGGCCATGGCAGAGTGAAATAATAGAAAGAGTTTCTATTTTGATTTTCACATCGAACTCGAATCGAATGATTACATCATATGACAGAGATTAGGGTTTGACGAGTTCATCTTAACCCTAATCTGATCGAGGCTCAAGATAGAAGAACTTAATCACACAGGTAGCTGCACCAAGAGGTTCGCATTCAGCTCTGATGGGTTGCCACCATATACTGTTAGGTGTCACTGGTGGATTTTGGGAGCAATTAGAATGATTTAGATGATCGATCATTCTAGCTGTTCGAATCAAAAGAGTTCTGATCCATCGAAAGGAGTTTCGATGATGTCGATGATAGAGATCATGACATATCCCATTACCATACAGAACTGAACCTAACTGGGTCATACAAACAAGGGTTTGAATTTGGTGATCATCAATTGAACTGGTCCAGTTCAATTGATCTGAATGAGATTCAATTAGGTTCAAAAAAATCGTGCTAGCACTCGATTGAACCTAACGTTCTTCTTTTGCTATCATAAATTAGTTGTCCTGTCTGAGCCAAAGGAGTTTGTGCTCAATCAGAGGCCTTCATATGGTCTGACTGGAGGTTGTCCAAGTCAGAAAAGGTTGTCTTATTTTGTAAGACATTACCTGCCATTTTTGGTCACCTGCCATTTCTTGTTCTTTGACTTTGGTCAAAAGTCTACCTTTGACTGGTCAAATGTTGACCATTGACACTTTGACTTTTGACCACATGTCATGCACCTATTGGAGAGCTGGTGGGGGCCTTGTCCCCCTACCAGAACCTGGCAAGGAGGAGGGCACATGCCACCCTAGGCGTGTGCCCAAGTTGGAGGCGCCTAGGAGTCCTTGTTGGACAAGGACTCCATCTCCTTTTTGGATTCCAATTAGAGTTCTCCTAAGAACCAACTTTGACTGGTCTTAGGTGCCCTCTAAGGAGAAATCCAGGGGACTCTATTTCCACCAATCAGATTTAGATCTGATTTCACAAAGAGTTATGATTGGTTGGGAAGAAGAGAAGTTGGATCACAGACAGTCTATAAATAAGACCCTGCGCCCAACCCAGATAGTGATTGAAAGTTTGAGAAACCCCATGCCCCAAGGCAGCCTCTCCCTTCTTCCTCCATGCCAAACTCACCTTCTCCCTCTCCTCTCCACATCCAAAAGGAGTTTTGGATTTTTGGTTGGTGCGATTCAGATCAAAGAAAGGCGATTGAAAGCTAGAAGGCTGCACTGCTGCAAAGGACGACTGCTGATCTTCAAAAGGAGTTTTGAAGATCCTCCAGATCAGATTTCAGATCTAATTTTTGGAGGTATGATAGAGAAGAAGAGGATCTCCAGATCCAGCCTGAGTGGATACCGGTAGAGGCTAGGCGCTTGCGTGGCTAGATCCAGAACCTTCCGCTGCAAACAGGATCATCAACGGGTAATAGGATTACCCAAATCAGGTAAATTAAATTTGATTTAATTTATCTTATTTTATTTTATTTATTAAAATAATAAGAATTAGATCTAAAATATCTCAGATCTAATATAGATCAAAGAAAAAAATTTTTGAAATATATCTCTTGATCTGATCAGATCTGAATGAACCTGGACCGAAAAATTAGGATTTCCTTTCAACTGGTATCAGAGCCAAGGTTCTAAATTGTTTAGATCTAATTTCAAATTTATTTTAATTAAAAAATAAGTGATTTCAGATGTCACATGAGATGTGATCAGATCTAAAATTAGAAAAAATTAAAATTAAATGATTTGGATCTAAGATTAGAAAATATGCATGACTAGTTCTAAAATAGAATAGTTCTATAGAATAGTCTTGCATATTTTTGATTTAATTTGATTAAATCATATTTTAGATCCTTTTATTTACTATTTTTTGATATTATAAGTATTATAATAACATCTAAAAAATAGCAAATAAAATTATTTAATTTTAACATCATATGAGATATGATTGATGCATGTCTAGACTAGTTGTAGAATAGTTCTACATAATTATCTAGATTAGAGTTTATTTTGATAAGATCAATTTAAATCTAATTTTTTAAATTATTATGAGATAATTTAGATCTGAAAATATGCATGATTCAATACATGAGATGTATGCAAAATATGTCATGATTAGATCTAATTTATATATGAGATATATGATATAGATCTAAAACTATTTTGTAGTATTGCATGTTCCTGATTAAGGCATTCCTCTTGGCCGTCCGGTCATAAGAACGAAGAAGGGTTTAAAGGCCCTTTCTTTCCATTCGATAGGATGTTCTTATGATGTGTAGGGGTGCTGCATGTTCGTCCTTAATCAAAAACCCAAAACTTACTTTCTACAAAATCCTAGATCCTGAAACCCTAGGATTTATTGTGCATATTTTGTTTATGAACCCTACTTAATTAAAAATTAAGATTATGGAATATCAATTAGGTCTAAAATTAAAAATTTCAGATCTAAGACATATTCATAATACTGGGTTCGGGCTTGGGTAGCTCAATTAGGTCTAAGCGGTTGATCAAATCGAATCAAGAGTTGGTTAGATGGAGATCAACAATGCTTAAATTGACCAGCCTAATAGGATTAAGTCTGGGTCAAGATCGAGTCACGATCAAGCAAGACCTAATTAGGCTCAGAGGTTAGAGTCTGGATTGTAGGCTAACCCAATTGGTTCTGACTCAACAATTTGGTGTCTAAGGTAAGTTTGGCACATACGACCGACTGGTTTTTAATTGGAAGCTACTCGACCTGAATGCATTCTTGTATGAGTTAATGGCATATTCCTTCCACCGGTCTCACTTACCTGGCCATATCTGTTGACACAGTTCTAATCTGAGGTGGTCAATAATCCGAGCTAACCCATGCCACTAGGTTAGTCATAATTGTTATGACTATGACAAGTCTAGTTTAAAGAGACCTGAATCAATTCTCCCTAAGAAAAGATTAAGTCTGAGGTCTTCCACCATTGTAGATGTGCGGGCCCTTTCCCAGGGTTGATTGTTCTCGACTGGATACAGTGGCTCAGTTGCACCGGGAAGATGCAACCATGTCTATTAGGCATTGGATGCTATGGGCTGGAGGATGAGTTGGGCTCAATATTCTGGATACGGTGAGAGACTCAATTAGGAACCCAGTCTATGCAAATGGTGGGTCTGACTTAACTAAGGAGTGGATCAATATTTTGGATACGGTGAGATTCATGAATTAGAGATCAAGTTTGGGTGCACCATGATTAGAGAATCATTGAACAAGAGTTGTTCACTCATTGGCTAACCCATCACCAATAACTGTTAGGTGAGGTGATGAGTCAGTTGGTGAGACCGCACCACCCACTAGAAATCATTAATCATGAAGATTTTCGCATCTCTACAGAGGGAGTGTAGGGATCCGAGAAAATAGTGGGAGCTAATTTGTTTAAAAATAAAATTCCTAAATAAATTGGTCAAGTCAAAATTATAGTATCTAACTAGAATCTTTGACTCTCTATAGGAAAATGTCTGCATCCAACCCATTGGCACGTATCCTGGATACACATAGACTGACTGGACCTAATTATAAAGATTGGCTTAGGAACTACAAAATAGTTTTGGGTTTCGAGAAGTTAACCCATGTACTGGACCAGGACCCTCCCACCTTACCAGTCCGTCCATCCATTGAACAGAGAGTGTCTTTAGAGAAATGGATAGACGAAGATAATAAGGCCAGATATTATATGTTGGGCTCGATGTCTGATGAGCTCCAGCGCCAACATGAGGATATCGAGACTGCACGCCAAATGTTGGCTCACCTGTAGGAGATGTTTGGTGAACAGAGTCGCGCAGCCAAGTATCAAGTCATGAAATGACTTTTTAAGGCTAAGATGCGTGATGGGCAGTCAGTCCAAGATCACTGTCTGATAATGATCAAGGACATGGAAGAGCTTGAGAAGCTCGGTGTGAAGTTAGACTTGGACCTGCAGAACGATATTATTCTACAATCCTTGACTGATGCATATGGGCAATTCATCATGAATTACCACATGCATAAACTTCAAAATTCCTTGGCCGAATTAATGAATATGCTGGTTACCGCTGAGCTTTCTTTGAAAGGTTCTAAAGGCTCAGTTCTTGCTATGGAACAAACTTCTTCCAAAAGAAAGTCTTATGGAAAGAAAAAGAAGTCTGCGAAAAAGCAGAAGATGGAAGGAGCAAAGAAGAAGAAGGCAGAGCCGAAGATGAAAGCCACTGTCAAAAGAAAGTATTTTCATTGCAACAGCGACGGCTATTGAAAGCGGAACTGCCCTACTTACCTGGCCACCCTGAAAAATAAGAAGGAAGATCCTTCTGGAGGTATGCTCGTTATTGAGTCTAACCTTACGATTTCTTCTTCATCCAGTTGGGTGCTTGACTCTGGTTCTAGTGCTCATCTGTGCACTTCCATGCAAGGTCTTGAGGATAGCAGGAGGTTGAGGGATGGAGACATGATCCTACGCATCGGTAATGGGCAAGATTTGCTGCAGTAGCCGTGGGAACATACCCTCTTCGATTATCATCTGGTTTAGACTTAGTTTTGAAAGACTGTTATTATGTGCCTGCAGCTAGCAGGAATTTGATTTCTGTTTCATGCTTAGCACAAGAAGGCTATGTGATTACCTTCTTTAAGGACCATTGTAACATTCTTTATGAAAGAAATAAAATTGCAAATGGTTTTCTTATTAATGGTCTTTATCAGCTACATATTGATGTACCTATTCTAACTATCGAGCAAAACATGAATGCCAAACGACCTAGGGATAGTCCAAACGACAGATATCTATGACATTTGAGATTAGGTCATATAGCAGAAGATAGGATCAACAAATTGAAGAAAAATGGGCTATTGAGTCCATTGACTTCCGAGTCATATCCAAATTGTGAATCTTATCTTCAAGGCAAAATGACTAAACTCCCTTTTGTTGGACATGGGGAGAGGGCCACAGATCTCCTTGCCCTAGTACATACAGATGTGTGTGGCCCATTTGATGTGCCGGCTAGAGGCAATTTTGTCTACTTCATTACCTTTACCGATGATCTATCTAGGTATGGATATGTGTATCTTATGAGACACAAGTCTGAAGCTTTTGAAAAGTTCAAAGAATTCAGACATGAAGTAGAAAAACAAACTGGAAAATCCATTAAGGTTCTTCGATCAGATCGAGGAGATGAATACCTTAGTCGGAAATTCCTAGACTATCTAAAGGAAAATGGCATAGTCTCTCAATGGACTCCACCAGGAACACCTCAACTTAATGGGGTTTCAGAATGGAGAAATCGGACTCTATTGGATATGGTTTGATCCATGATAAGCTTCACAGACCTTCCTGATTTTCTTTGGGGACACTCATTGTTAACTTCAATTTATCTACTGAATAGGATTTCCTCTAAAATCGTTCCTACCACACCATATGAGATATGGCACGGTAAGAAACCAAGTCTGAGTCATCTCAGAATTTGGGGTTGTCCGGCTCACGTCAAAAGACAACAAGCGGACAAGTTAGAGTTTAGGTCCTTTAGAGCTCGATTCATAGGATATCCTAAAGAGTCATTAGGATACTATTTCTACATTCCAGAAGACCACAATGTGATTGTGAGTCGACATGCCATCTTTCTTGAAAAATAGTTTATTCAAGATAGCGGCATTAGAAAGCAGATTAAGCTTGATGAGAAAGTCTCACAAGTACAACGAGCTAAGGACCAATTGGAACCAAATCAGGTTGAGCCAATAAGAACACTACCTCCTCCACCTCGTAGATCGAAAAGAGTTTTTCATCCCCCTGAGAGATACTTAGGTATTATTTCAGAGGAAGTAGAGGAAATGTTCCTCGTAGGTAATGGTGCTCATGGTGATGATCCCAAAACCTACAACGAGGCGATATCAGATATCGACTCCGAGAAATGGCTAGAGGCAATGCAGTCAGAAATTGACTCGATGCACTCAAACCAAGTCTAGACCTTGGTAGATCCACCAAAAGGTATAGTACCTATTGGATGTAAATGGATCTTCAAGAGAAAGATTGGTGTAGATGGGAATGTGGAGACATTCAAGGCTAGACTAGTGGCAAAAGGTTATAGTCAATGCGAAGGCATTGACTATCAGGATACCTTTTCCTCAGTGGCTATGCTAAAAACCATCCACACATTGCTTGCCGTTGTAGCCTATTTCGATTATGAAATATGGCAAATGGACGTGAAAACGGCATTCTTAAATGGATATCTTGAGGAAGATATCTATATGGAACAACCGCTAGGTTTCACATCCAGTGATACTGATCACAAGGTTTGCAAGCTGCAAAGGTCCATATATGGACTTAAGCAAGCATCTCGGAGCTGGAACACTCGTTTCAATGATGTGATCAAAACGTTTGGTTTCATCAAAAATGAAGAGGAACCATGTGTTTTCAAAAAGGTCAGTGGGAGCGCTGTTGTCTTCCTCGTATTGTACGTGGATGACATCCTCCTTATTGGGAATGATATTCCCATGATGACAACAGTCAAATTATGGTTGTCCAAGGAATTCTCCATAAAAGACCTAGGCGAAGCATCCTTTATTCTAGGAATTAAGGTCTATAGGGATAGACCGAATAGGATGCTAGGACTTTCATAGAAGATGTACATAGAGAAAGTACTAAAGAGGTTTAGTATGGAAAACTCTAAGAGGGGATTAATATCCTTCAGACATGGTATTCATCTTTCCAAGAAGATGTGCCCCAGCACACCTGAGGAAATAGAACGCATGAGCAAGATCCCTTATGCTTCTGCAATAGGGAGCCTCATGTATACCATGCTATGTACACGACCTGATATAGCCCATGCTGTGAGTGTCACAAGCAGATATCAGTCAAATCCAGGTGAAGAACACTAGACTTCTGTGAAATGTATCCTTAAGTACTTGAGAAGAACTAAGGATATAATGTTGGTCTTTGGTAACGGAGAACTCCAAGTTTAGGGATACACAGACTCGGATTTCATGTCCGATATAGATGATCGAAAGTCGACATCTAGGAGTCTGTTTGTGTGCAATGGTGGAGCTATCAGCTGGAAGAGTTCTAAGCAAATGGTGATAGCAGATTCCACCATGGAAGCAGAATATATCGCTGCATCAGAAGCTGTGAAGGAAGCATTCTGGTACAAGAAGTTTGCTGCAGAAATCGGAGTAATGCCATCAGATGCCATTCCTCTATACTGCGACAACAATGGAGCCATAGCCCTTGCTAAGGAGCCGAGGTCTCACCAGAAATTCCAAGCATATTGAGCGGCGATACCACCTCATCCGCGATTATCTCGAGAAGGATTATGTCGAGGTCAAGAGAGTCAACTCCATAGATAATGTGGCAGACCCACTTACAAAGCCGTTGGGCCAATAGAGATCGAAGCCCACCTTGAGAAGATGGGACTTAGACTTGTAGCCAATTGGCTTTAGGATAAGTGGGAGATTGTTAGATATATGTGCCCTAGAAGCCAGAATTGGCTGACACTTGTAATACACTTCTAGGGGCAAAATTATAATTTTGACTATAATAAATAAAATGGGTTATTTTCTATCACATATGTGTATTTAGTGTCTGTGATACATCCTTTGAGTTAATGGTAATGATAATTCATATTTTCAAGAGTTGAAAATTTAAGACATGAATAATCATTATTAACTTCATAAAATGCTTCCGACCATAGGATCATCACGAGGATGGTGATTGATCCGGAAGGTTGGTGTACAATCATTTCTCTTTAGTAGATGAATCTTAAGTCTACGATGTAGAGACACTGGAGTGAGAGTATAGGTACTCATTAGAGAACGAGGGCACTGAGCTTGACCACCTCGAGTAGTCATTAGGAAGTCTACCTTCTCGTCAGTGATAGACTCGATGCTGCAGTGGTGTGTCTGGTTCTTTGATCTGAGGTGCATCGGCAGTTCACCTTGAGAATGTTATAGTTTGACTACACCATAACTTGATCTCCTAGCCATTCGAAATTTTGAGGTGTATGTTGGCTATAGCATATTCATTGTAGGAACTGGATTGCATCAAGATGGAATCTATCTACCTCGGTGGTAGAGGAGCAGCCCTATGATAATCATGAGAATCAAGTCTAGAAGTCCATGGCCATGGCAGAGTGAAATAATAGAAAGAGTTTCTATTTAGATTTTCACATCAGACTCGAATCGAATGATTACATCATATGACAGAGACTAGGGTTTGACGAGTTTACCTTAACCCTAATCTGATCGGGGCTCAAGATAGAAGAACTTAATCACACAGGTAGCTGCACCAAGAGGTTCGCATTCAGCTCTGATGGGTTGCCACCATATACTGCTAGGTGTCACTGGTGGATTTTGGGAGCAATTAGAATGATTTAGATGATCGATCATTCTAGCTGTTCAAATCAGAAGAGTTCTGATCCATCGAAAGGAGTTTCGATGATGCCGATGATAGAGATCATGACATATCCCATTACCATATAGAACTGAACCTAACTAGGTCACACAAACAAGGGTTTGAATCTGGTGATCATCAATTGAACTGATCCAGTTCAATTGATCTGAATGAGATTCAATTAGGTTCAAGGAAATCGTGCTAGCACTCGATTGAACCTAACGTTCTTCTTTTGCTATCATAAATTAGTTGTCCTGTCTGAGCCAAAGGAGTTTGTGCTCAATCAGAGGCCTTCATATGGTCTGACTGGAGGTTGTCCAAGTTAGAAAAGGTTGTCTTATTTTGTAAGACATTACCTGCCATTTTTGGTCACCTGCCATTTCTTGTTCTTTGACTTTGGTCAAAAGTCTACCTTTGACTGGTCAAATGTTGACCATTGATACTTTGACTTTTGACCATATGTCATGCACCTATTAGAGAGCTGGTGGGGGCTTGTCCTCCTACCATAACCTAGCAAGGAAGAGGGCGCACGCCACCCTAGGCGTGTGCCCAAATTGGAGGCGCCTAGGAGTCCTTATTGGACAAGGACTCCATCTCCTTTTTGGATTCCAATTAGAGTTCTCCTAAGAATCAACTTTGACTTATCTTAGGCGCCCTCTAAGGAGGAATCCAGGGGACTCTATTCCCACCAATCAGATTTAGATCTAATTTTACAAAGAGTTGTGATTGGTTGGGAAGAAGAGAAGTTGGATCACAGACAGTCTATAAATAAGACCCTGCGCCCAACCCAAATAGTGATTGAAAGTTTGAGAAACCCCACGCCCCAAGGCTGCCTCTCCCTTCTTTCTCCATGCCAAACTCACCTTCTACCTCTCCTCTCGACGTCCAAAAGGAGTTTTGGATTTTTGGTTGGTGCGATTTAGATCAAAGAAAGGCGATTGAAAGCTAGAAGGCTGTACTGTTGCAAAGGACGACTGCTGATCTTCAAAAGGAGTTTTGAAGATCCTCCAGATCAGATCCAGATCTGATTTTTGGAGGCATGATAGAGAAGAAGAGGATCTCCAGATCCAATTTGAGTGGATACCGATAGAGGCCAAGCGCTTGCATGGCTAGATCCAGAACCTTCCGCTGCAAACAGGATCATCAACGGGTAATAGGATTACCCAAATCAGGTAAATTAAATTTAATTTAATTTATTTTTATTTTATTTTATTTATTAAAATAATAAGAATCAGATCTAAAATATCTCAGATCTAATATAGATTAAAGAGAAAAATTTTTGAAATATATCTCTTGATCTGATCAGATCTGAACGAACCTGGACTGGGAAATCAGGATTTCCCTTCAATTTTCTTTGTCATTGTCTCCAAATGTAACCATCCCTCCATTTTTAGCATCAAGCGTGATAAATTGGGACTCATTATCGATCATGTATCTTGAGCATCTGCTGTCAAGATACCATCTTCAATTTTCTTCTTTGGATGCAAGACACACCTACATGCAAAATCAAGTCCTTACTCTAGGTACCCAAGTTTTCTTGGATCCTTTAAGGTTAGTCACAATGGTTCCTTTTGGAACCCATATTTTCTTTACATTTGAATTGTTAGAGAAGCATGTATAAAATTTGTATCCTAGTTTACCACATTTAAAGTAAGTAACATTTAAAAATTTGTTGCTTTGTGAATTTACAAAAATATTTTTCTAAAATTTTTATTTTCTTAGGGGGTTATACCCTAGACCAGTCTTATCATAAACGGCCTTTTGATTTTTAAGAATCATATGAAGTTTATTTAAAATCAAAATAAAATTTTCAACTATCGATTTTAAATTACTGATTTTATTTTTCAAATTTAGATTCTCTTCAGTTAAGACTAGTTTTTCACTTAGGATGGTTTCATTTTCTTTTAGCAAAACTTAATTTTTTAATTTTAGTTCTTTGTTTTTAGTTCTTAACTTCTTTAAATCATCTACTAAATCATAGAAGACTTCTTGAAGTTCTTCGAATATAAATTCATATAAGATTTCAGCACTTACCTCATTCTCATGTGCCATAAGGCACAGGTTGGCTTGTTCATAAGCTTCTTTCTCTTCGGAGCTTGAGTCGTCACTATCACTCTATGTTGCCACCATAGCCTTTTTCTTATATTTCTTAGGAACCTTTTTAAGTTGAGGACATTCAAACCTAAAGTGTCCCGACTTCTAACATTCATAGTAAATAAGGGGCTGCACCCTATCCTTTTCCTTGCTATGCTTTCTTTTGATAGGTAGCCTCTTCCTTATCCTTTGTTTTCTCTTCAAAAATCTCTTGAACTTTCTTGTGATGAGGACTATTGTCTTCTTTTTCTTGACATCTTCTTCTTGATGTTGTTTCATGCTTAGCTCGTGCGTTATTAGTGACCGTAGAAGTTCCTTTAAGGATAAAACATTCAGATCTTTGGCTTCTTGGATTGTAGTTTGGCCTCCCATGTCCTTGGCAAAGACCTAAGAATCTTTCTTACAACATCACTGTTAGAATAAGACTTGCCAGGACTTTTAAAACTATTTATAATATTCATAAATTTAGTAAACATTATAGTTATTGACTCATCATGCTCCATTTTGAAAAGTTCATATTTATGCACAAGCATGTTAATTTTTGACTTCTTAACTTGATTAGTGCCTATATGAGTTACTTCTAACCTATCCTATATTTTCTTAGCCGACATGCATGTTGAAATACAATTAAATTTATTAGCATCTAGAGCACAATATAAAACATTCATGGCTCTTGTATTGAGTTGAGCCATTTTCTTATCAATTTCAGCCCATTCTTTTTCGAATTTGATTGATTCCTCACCATCAATTATCTTAGTGGATGTGTGTGGTTTATTAACTATGATACTCCACATATCATAGTCAAGTGCTTGTATGAAAATTTTTATCTGAGCTTTCCAATAGGTATAGTTTGCCTCATTAAAAAGTGGAGGTCGGTTTGTGGATTGCCCCTCGACTAGAGAAATACTAACTTGGATTGTCATATATCTTTAGCTCTTTGATGGTTAAATCAAAGTAGGGCTAGAGCATCGAACTCTGATACCACTTGTTGCCCAGCTATGCAACCCAAGAGGGGGGTGAATTAGATTTTTAAAATTTTAAAGCTAATTTAAAGATATCGAGATTGAATGATGATATGCAAGATGTGTGTAAAGTGATTTAGGTTAGAGAAAAAATATAAAAGATTAGAGAACAAGAATTTAACAAACTACCGAAAGAAAGATAGCAAGCACACCACAAACAAGTAAGATTTATAGTAGTTTGGTGCTTTTCTTGCACCTACATCCACTTCCCAAGCTCCTACTTGAAAATTGAAATCCATTAATCGTATTCAAACTGAATACACCATTGGAAACCTCCAACCCTAGCTATTCTAAGTTAGAACACTTATTTTTTGGATACAAGCCAATCCAATACAATTCTATTCAAGGTTAGGATCAACCTCCCAAGTTTTGGAACCCCCCAAAACTTGAATCAAAATAGTAAAGCAGAGTAAAAGATTTAATGACAATCAAATACAAGTTTAGCTCCCTTTGTGAGCAAATAAAATCTTAAGAATACTTTTCACAATAATGAAGGAAGCTTCTCTGATTTCCCTGAAGGTTGTTGGAGATTTGAAAAAGCTCTTAAGAGGTAGGTGAATTTGAAACGAAGGCTTCTTTGCTTGAAGATGACTTTTGCTTAGGGCTAAAATTGAATCACACCAATCTCTTATTTTTTTCTCTATTTAAAGTTTTTTAAATCTTTAATAGGTGGAGAAGAGAATCCTAAGCAAGATTTATAGCCGTTGGAGATATTAAAAAACCATTAAAACCTGCCAAAACAAGAAAAAAATAGTCGTTGCAGAAAAATTTTCGTTGCAGGGATTGACTCATGGTACAGGGGTCGACCTCTAAGACAAAATTCAGAAAAATAATTGTTCTATATTTTTAGCCTTCGAAACAATAGAGATCGATCCTGGGGTGGACCCTTGGCACAGAGACAGATGCCAAATAGTCCTTTTCAGTAGGGGACGACCTAGGGATCGACCCTTTTGCTTCAAACTTGATTTTCTCCCAAAATAAGCATTCAAAAATTATGGAACTACCTCCAAAGGATTAGAAATCTTTTATACTTACTCTTGAGGCTCTCAAATCAAAACTTGATAAAATTATGATTTTGCTCCTGAAATACAAAAAGTTTTTTTCCAAGCCAAATTCATTAGTAATCCCCTTAAATGGTTTGTAATCATCAAAATCAATTCTTGGAGCAACAAACTCCTTCTAGCCAAACTCTAGTCGTGCTCCTTCTAGTCAAACTTCTTCTAGCCAAATTTTTTCGATCGCACCCCTTTCAGTCGAACTCTTTCTGGATGAACTTCTCCAATCGCACTCCTCCTATCAGCGCTCCTTTCAGACGAACTCCTCTAATCATGCTCCTTTCGGTCGAACTCCATCCAATCGAATTCCTTCGATCATGCTTCTTCTAGTTGGACTCCTTTCGGATGCACTCCTTTCAGTCGTGCTTTCTTCCATTCAAATATCTTTTAGGATGAGCTTCTCCTAATCTATCATGGACCTACTTAGTCCTTGTTATGCCTGTCAGCTGGAGCCATCAAGAACCTCGTTAAATCACTGATTCATGACAACTGCTTCACGAAGGATGGAGCACAGTACTTCAGATCTCAATTTAGAAAGCACCTACCTACACACAACCCAGGAGGCTTTCGAACTCCTTAAAGCCACTAGACATTGACCTAATAGAACTCAACCAATTTCAAGTTCACCGCATATACTGAAGTCTTAAACCTACATCTGAACTCCAACAAATGGATCTCAATCGCCTGCAAGTCATGACAAACAACAACTCATCCTCTATAACAAACCCCATGTGGCCTGAGTGGCCCACTATCGGATGATTACGACTATCACCATCAGTTTGTTACACGCTCCGTCTATAAAAGGAACCCTTTAGATACATTTTCCTCGAAGCTCTCTTCCCTTCTTTATTGTTCTACTTCTCTATTTTCTAATCACTCCATTCTAGTTGGCCAAAGAATTGACTTCAGCATTGGAGGGTCCTATCGAAGCTACCCATATTCGATTTGGACTTTGTTTTGCAGGTCCTATCAGTGGCCTCATCTTTCCAACTCCAGCTACCTTCGACGTCTTTACAGATTTCTGCACCAATAGGATGGTGCTAGAGGATGTTTTTCTACAGCTGCTCAGAGCCACAGCCGTAGATCTGATCTCTTGCATGAACTTGAGTATTAATCTAGCAAACTAAAGAAGATCTAAAAAAGATGAGAGAAGCTAGGGTTTTAGTGTTGAAACTAGAGAGGAGAGAGAAGAAAGTTAGGGAGAAAAGCTCAATTGTATTTTCTTCTCATTGTAAAAGTTATAATGTCCTGATTTATATATCCTAGAGTTTCTACATGAACCCTAATAAACCCCAGCTCAAAAACTCCCTTAGGCTAACCCAATACATGAAAGTACTCACTAAGCCCAAGTCTCACATGCTCTCATCCCTTGGATCTAATCCCAACCCATACATGAATTAGCCCCCTTAAGACCTCTCAAACCAGGCCTTAAGACCCCTAGGATCAATCCAGACCCTAGTCTAAAATAGACCCTCACGTAACTCTGCTCGTGCACTGAGCCAGCTCAGTCTCAATACTAAGCTGGCTAAGTTCCACTGGGTCAGCTCAGTCTGAAACTGAGCCAGCCCAATCCTGTGCCATGCCTGCAATCCCGAATGCTCAACTCTCTATTTTGCCTATGCTCTAAGACTTAGTCGATCTAATTTTGGATTGAGCCGACTAACCTACAGAAAATCTTCTTTCTGCAGTCTTGATTCCTTAGCTTTGGTTCCTTACTCCACCTTGAATCTCAGATCTTCGAAGCACCAACCAAGCCCCTTGAGGCCCTCAATACCCGAACCTGAAGCCCGTGGAGAGTTACATGCCACCTCCACCCTAGGACAACTTCTGTCCTAGTCCTAGGACCACACCTATCCTAGCCTCCCTGGAGCCCTAACCCTGGCTTCGCCCGTGGCCTCCCAAGACTTGGGAGCACCACACCACCTACAATCTCCATCTTGGTGCGCCCAAGCCTTGGCACACCTGGCAACATCCTCCTGCACGATCCTACTATCCCTACATGTCCTGATAGCCCCTCGTGCTCACCTTGCCACTGTCATTCTTCTTCAACTACTGAGCTTCCTTTGAGGCCTTCGAGATGACTGCCTCCACTGCTGAAGTCCTTGGCTTATTTTTCTGCACCACCTTTGAAGTTGTAGATATCCTTCTGCTTGGCAGCTGCATCACTTATCCTGGACTTTCCTAAAGAATATGCAACATTCCTTTATCAGCACTTGCCACATATCCTGATGCTCTATCTAACACTATCCCCTCAGAGCCATGCCTATCTCCCTGCATAATCCTCTCCATCTGGATCTGTACAGCCTCAGCAATGGTGTTAGGATATAGGTCCTCCCTCTACATCCCTTTGCTCTGAACCCGTGTCACAGCTTCCTCCACCCGTGAAACCACCTCTACCCAATGCTCCACCCGAAACTGAAGTCCCCCTGATGCCGCAAAAGCCAACTCTATCTCCAAATCCTCCGAGGCCAACCACCCAATGCTGCACTGTTGGGCTTGCCACTGTACCTCGAATACCATCACTGACCCTTCAGACCCTCTACACTTCACAGACCTATCCAAAACCATCTCAGATACACCGCACCCTACGGACTCTTCCGAGATCACAAAGAGCTCATCCAAATCTTTACTTTCAGCGACTATACTAATGGAATCCAAGCTTTCTCCTTTCTTGCACTTCTTCTAAAGTAGACACTCCCGCTTAAAGTGTCCTGCTTCTCTGCACTTGAAGCATCTCTTGGACTCCTTGCTGCCCCTCTGTTCGTCCTTCTTCTTCTCTTTCCTATACTTCTTTAAAATCATAAGACTCTCCTGAAAGATCTCTCTCTTTGTCATCCATTTTTGCTGCTCGTTGGATCTGAGCATTGATATGATCTTCTCGTACACCAGTGTCTCCTTACCATATAGTAAAATTATCACCAATGGATCGAAGCTCCCGGATAATGAACACAGCAATAATATACTCTTATCCTCCTCTTCTAAATCCACCCCTATATTGAGTAAGTCCATGCTCATCCGATCGAACTGTTGAATATGCCCCACAATATCCTTGTCCTCCTGCATCCGAAGGCTATACAATTGCTTCTTCAGCATCAACTTGTTGCACATGTTCTTTTTCATATACAACTGCTGCAATCTCGACCATAATCCCTTAGGTGTTCTCTCCTCCAACACATCATACAAAATCTCATCCACCAAACAAGCTCTAATCATGGCACATGCTCTTTTCTCCAAGGACACCCACTCCTTGTCTATAATCTCCTCTGGCCTATCTTCCAAGGTTAAATCCAACCTCATCTGAACCAGCAGATCCTCCATCCTTATCATCCACATTGTGAAACTTTTCTTTCCATCAAACTTCTCTAATCCTACCTTCAACCCACTGTTCTCCATGATTAATCCAAATCAAATAATAGCAAATAGATGGATCTAAGAAATACCTTGACTAGGAATGGCAGATAACAGTCCTGTGATCTCTTTCTTCTTCACGAAGCCTGGAGAAAGCCTTTAGATCTGAATCTCACTGCTGATTTTTGCTAAAAGTTGATCTTCTTCCTCCTTTACACTCAACCTGGCTCTGATACCAATTATTGTTCCTACGACTGCTTGGAGCCACAATCATAGATCCAATCTCTTGCATGAACCTAGATGTTAATCCAACAAACTTAAAAAGTTCTAAGAAAGATGAGAGAAGCTGGGGTTTTGGTGTTGGAACCAGAGAGAAGAGAGTTAGGGAGAAAAGCTTAATTGTATTTTCTTCTTATTGTAAAAGTTACAATGTCCTAGTTTATATACCTTAGAGTTTCCACATGAATCCTAATAAATCCCAGCTCAAAAACTTCCTTAGACTAATCTAATACATGAAAGCACTCACTAAGCCCAAGTCTCACATGCTCTCATCCCATGGATCTAATCCCAACCCATATATAAATTAGCCTCCTTAAGATCTTTCAAATCAGGCCTTAAGACCCCTAGGATCAACCCAGATCCTAGCCCAAAATAGACCACTCTGCCTGCGCACTAAGCCAGCTCAGTCTCAGCACTAAGCCGACTAAGTTCCACTGGGTCAGCTCAGTCTAAAACTGAGCCAGCCCAGTCCTATGCCATGCCTGCAGTCCTGAATGCTCAGTTCTCTATTTTACCTATGCTTTGAGACTTGGCCAACCCAATTTTGGACTGAGTCGGCTAACCTACAGAAAATTTTCTTTCTACAGTCTTGATTTTTCAACTTTGGTTTCTTGCTCCACCTTAAATCTCAGGTCTCCAAAGCACCAACCAAGCCCCTTAAGATCCTCAACACCTGAACCTCAAGCCCGTGGAGAGTTACATGCCACCTCCATCCTAGGACAACTTCTATCCTAGCGCTAGGACCACACCTATCCTAGCCTCTCCGGAGCCCTCACCCAAGCTCTACTCATAGCCTCCCAAGATTTGGGAGTACCACACCACCTATAGAGGAAGGATCTTTGAGCCCGTTTATGGAAAGAAATGAACATCCAGCAAGAGAAGCTCCATCGCATTGCTCCAATGCCAACAAGATTTAGCATCCATCTTCAACAAGTCCCATCCAGGCTCAAACTAGGGGGCTCCAAATAAGAAAGAAATTTTAATTAGAGAAAAAATCCAGACAAAGAAGAAGATTATAACAAGGATGATCCGAACCAGTAAATACATCACAAGATCCAGATAAGAAATATAATTTGTTGGAAAAAACTACTCTCTCTTGGACCGATGTGGCCAATGGTGATTAGCCAAGCAATAAGGAACAAACTTCTAGAATCAATGAGGAGGCAAAACTAATTGATTCAAGAGAAGAAAGTGAGAAAAAGAGTACAAGAGTTTTTCAAGAGAAAAGAATTTTTATTTGCTTGTATTCAGCATCTACAATCCTTGACCTATTTCCAGTATAAATATTTACAAAAGGATCAAGCCTCAATCTCATAAAAAAACTCTTCCAAATCCAAACATTCCATGTACAAAAAAGTAATCCCGCAACACTGAGCTGGCTCAGTTTCAGACTGAACCAGCTAACCTGCGACTAGATTGGCTCAGTTTGAGACTAAGCTGATCCAGTTGTGTATCGTGCCAGCAGTTTCGAAAATACTATTTTCTATCTTAATTTTTCTCTGAGATATAGCCGACCCAGTCTTTGACTGAGCCAACCCAGTCTTGGGGTGAGCCGACTAAGTTTCTATAGATTATTTTTTAGATTGATTTCTCTTCCTATTCGCTCCTATCTTTTCATTATCTATCTTCTCATGTTCCCAAGACTTGAAAGCACCACATCTAAGCTCACATTCTCCACCTTGGTGCTTTCAAGTCCTTGTGAACTTATCTTTTCCTTGCAAATCCATCTGTGCCACATATATCTGAAAGCCATCTCTAGAAAGTACCTTCGTGAGTGCATCTGACTGATTCTCCTTTATATGGGTCTTCATCAGTTCAACTTCATCTTCCTCCACTAGCTCTCTAATCCTGTGGTACCTCACGTCTATATGCTTTGTGCGTGCCTGATAGACTGGGATCTGTGTAAGTAACAGCGCACTCTGACTATCACTATACAGTATAATCTTGTCCTGCTTCACCCTCATCTCAACAATCAGCCTTTTAAGCCAAAGAACTTTCTTTGCAGCCTCTGTTATCCTAATATACTCGATCTCTGTGGTAGACAAGATCATGATTGATTGAGGGATTGATCTTCAAGAGACACCAGTCCACCAAAGATGCAGAAGAGATATCCAGTAGTAGAGCTTCTTGTATCCAGATCACCTACATAATTTGCATCTACAAATCCTTCCAGAAGATTCGAACCTCTATCTTCAAAGCCTCCAGGCTACCCACCAAACATCAAACCATAATTCCTTATTCCATGCAGATACTTAATATCCATTTCAATACTTTTCAATATTCCTTCTCAAGGTTAGCCATGTATCTACTAATCATGCTCACTGCATGTGCTATATCTGGTCTACAGCATATCATAGTGTACATCACACTGCCTATAGCATTCGCATAAGAGATTTTATCCATATACTCTCTCTTCTTTTGAGTGGAGGCTTTGATATTTAGAGAGATATGTGGCTCAACAATGGTATCTTTGCAAGTTTGGCCTTTCCCATCCCAAACATCTTCAGAACTTTCTGGACATAATCTCCTTGTGACAAATGGAGCATTCCTTTGCACCTATCTTTGCAAATCTCCATTCCAAGAATTTTCTTTGCTAGATCCAGATCCTTCATCTCAAATTCAACTGATAACACCCTTTCATAGCCTCCATGCTTCTACTAGCTATGAGCATATCATCTACATAAAGTAACAGGTACAGAGCATCCTCCTCATCTACATCATTGATGTAAACACAGCAGTCATGTTTACATCTAATAAATCCTAGACTCAAAACAAAGACATCAAATCTATAATACCACTGATGAGGAGACTATTTCAAGCCATAGAGAAACCTCCTAAGTAAACACACCTTCTCCTCCTATCCAATCTCCATGAAATCATCTAGCTACTTCATGTAGATCCTTTCCTCCAAAGTTTCATGAAGGAAGGCCATCTTCACGTCCATCTGTTCTAACTCCATGTTATGCCATGTCACTAGTGACAGTAAACTCTGAATAAATATGTGACGCACCACAAAAGAGAAAACTTCTATGTAATCAATTTTTTCTCTTTGTGAGTATCCCTTTACTATTAGCCTTGTCTTAAATTTAACTTCACCTTATTCTGAAGGTGCCTCCTTCTTTGTGAACATCTACTTTGAGTCAATAGGTCAAGCACCTTCTAGAAGATCCACCAACTGCCATGTCTAATTTTTCTTCCATAATTTCATCTCCTCCATCATGGCCTACATCCATGAATCATGATCCTTACTCTCCATAGCCTTTACATAGTTCTCTACATCTTCATTAGTAGTGATGAGTGCATAGGAGATAACCTCATCAATGTCATATCTGACAGATCTTCTAATAGTATGCTAGAGCTTATGCAAAGCCACTTTCATTGGCATATTGGTCCTGCCTGATGTCTATGGTAGCTCCTGCACATCTAACTGAATAGCTGGCTCTCCTTGCTGATTTTCAATCTGAGTCAGTACTCTTCTACCCAGCTCCATCTCAATAGGAATACTCCTATAAGTGGATGTAACCTGCATGTCATCAATCTCTGACTGGCCACCATTGTTTACCTTTATTTCTCCAATTCTTCCTATACTCCCAGACCTCTCCAAGATGCTCTTCTTATCAAAAATAACATCCCTGTTGATCACTGCCTTTTATGCTTGAGAATCTCATAATAGGTATCTTTTGACTCCTTGTGGATATCCTATAAATATCATCTTTTGAGATTTTGGGTCCAACTTGCTCCTCTCAGTTACCTCCACATATGCATAGGTCGGGCAACCGAAGACCTTCAGATGTCCAAGCTCCACCTTCTTTCCACTCTAGACCTCCTCTGGAATGCCTCCATTCAGCTTACAGTGAGAAGATCTATTGACAAGAAAACAAGAAAGAATTAAAGCATCACCCCAAAAAGTTTTGGAAGTGATGTCTGCAACCTCAAACTCCATGCCTTCTCAATCAGTGTCCGATTCATCCTCTTCATGATACCATTTTATTGGGGAGTCGTCTTCATTGTGTAATAATATTTGATGCCATTTTTCTCATAGTACCTCCTGAACTCCAAGCTAGTATACCCGCTTCATTATCCGATCTTAGATACTTCACCTATCTCCCTGACTCCTCTACCTCAACTCTCCAGGCTTTGAACCAGGCAAACATCTTTGATTTTTCTCTAATCAGATAAATCCATACCTTTCTTGAGAAATCATCAATGAAAGTGATAAAATACCTTGCCCCACCTCAAGCTGATACAGGAGCCGGTCTCCACACATCTAAGTGCACTAAATCTAGCACTCCTTCGCTATGCTTGGTATTGTTGGCAAACTTTATCCTATGTTGTTTGCCAAAGATGCATGGCTCACATAATTCTGTGTCCTTTTTTTAGGGCTAGGATCATCCCTCTTCTACTGAGTTCAGTGAGCCCTCGATCACTAATATAACCCATCTGATAGTGCCACAACCAATATAGAAGCTGCTCCTCCTATGCCACTGCTAACATCTCTACACTATCATTCACCATTGAACATTCCATTCTATAAAGATTGTTACTCAGTCTTCTATCTCTCATCACCACCAAAGCTCTCTTGAAAATCTTCAAGCATCCACTCCCAGCCTAGCTACTAAAAGTATAATCTTGCTCCTCCAAGTAGCCCAAAAAAATTAGATTCTTTTTCAACTTCGGTACATGCCTACATTTAATAATGTATGAATGATTCCATCATACATCCTCATTCTGATCGAGCTAACTCCAGCTACTCTGCACGGGTGATCATCTCCAAGGCTAACACTTTCACCATCAATATTTTGATAGGTAGCAAACCACTTCCAATGAGAAGTATAGTGGTGTGAGCATGCTAAATCCAATATCCATATAGTATCATACTCTGTGGATCTATCTGATACAACTAGTAGATCTTCTTTATTACTCGACCAGAGCCCCTCTGTCATGGTCTTAGTGCAAATCTCGAGCAACACCTGATCGGCCAAGCATATTCTGATTATGCTAAAAGCAATTTTCTCCAACTTTTTTTAGTCCTCCGCACTAATCTTTTTTTATCTTTCTCTTACCAAGATCTTGTAGATCCTCTACTAAACTAACAAGTCCTTTACCCTTTGCTGCCATAAGGTAAAGTTTTTCTTACCATCGAACTTCTCAAAATTCATCTTGAATCCACTTGATCCGATGACTACAATCAAATCAAGTGCAAAGCCCTAACATCCTTCTTCGATCACACACCAACAAAACTATCCTTCTTTGAAGATCTATGGGCCCTAGATGCTCGTTCTAATCTTCTGTATCACCTTTCCTTCATGCAACAACTCTCCACCTCAATATAGAGATAACCATAAAAAAAACTAGAAGATTATAGGATAAAACCTGGTACAGCATATCCTGGATATAGAAATTTTAGGTATCTTCCTTCCTTCCATGCAATATCGCTCTGATACCAGATTATGGAAAATACTATCCTCTCTCGGACCAGCATGGCTGCTGGTGATTAGCTAAGCAATAAGGAACAAACTCCTAGAATTAATGAGGAAGCAAAATCAATGGATTCAAGAGAAGAAAATGAGAAAAAGAGCACAAGAGTTTTTGGGAGAAAAGAGCTTTTATTTGCTTGTATTCAGCATCTTACAGTCCTTAATCTATTTCCAGTATAAATACTTTACAAAAGAGTCAAGCCTCAAGCTCATAGAAAAACTCTCCCAAATCCAAACAATCCACATACACAAAAGTAATCCCGCAATACTAAGCCAGCTCAATTTCTGAGGTGGAGCCGACTAACCTGCGATTGGGTCGACTCAATTTGAAACTGAGCTGACTCAGTTGTGTATCATACTAGCAATCCTGAAATTACTATTTTCTATCTGAATTTTTTTCTAAGATATAGCCGATCCAGTCCTGGACTGAGTCAACCCAGTTTTCACTTAGCCAACCCAGTCTCAGGATGAGCTGGCTAAGTTTTTATAGATTATTTTTTAGGCTAATTTCTCTTCCTATTTGCTTCCGTCCTTCCATGACTTATCTTCTCATATTTTCAAAACTTAGGAGTGCAACATCTGAGCTCACATAATTATGAAAATTTTTTAGTCATATTACATCTTCATTTTTTCATCCATTCTTTTGAATTTTGGATAGAATCAAATATTAGAAGGAGGATCTTCATTTGCACTTCGATTTGCTAGGCAAAATCCAATTTAGAAACTTCATAAATAGGAGCAAATTAATTTGATGCCCAACAAAGGTTCTTTGTCAACAGTGTCCCATGAAATGGGGTTCAATTTCCTTGATTCAAAAAGAGAGAGAGAGAGAGAGAGAGAGAGAGAGAAGAGAGTTTTGGTTTTTTGATTCAAATAAAAAAATAGACAACAAAAAAAAATTAGTTCTCTATTTTCCAAAAAATAAAAAATATTTTTTAATTCTTTGTTTAAAAAAAATAGAGAAAGCAGAAAGAGGGGCAGGGTCGGCGATGACAAGGCCTCTCCCCAGCCCCTGCATCTCCGGCCGACCTCCCCGCGCACCAACCTTCTCTCTCGCGATCTCGAACATCAACATCCAGCCAGCTTTCCCCATGCCCATCGCGCATCCAGCCAGCTTTACCCATGCTCGTTGAACGTCCGGCCAGCCTCCTCCAAGCCCGCACACCTATGGTCGATCTTCTCTCTATCAGATGATGGTTCCAGCAAATCTCCTCTCCCCATGCACTGAGTGATCCCTCAAGCCAACCTTCTCCTCCCCGTGTGCCCATAGCTACTATCGAGATCCACCACTATGCTCCATGGCACAATCCACAGCAACTCCGACCATCTCCTCTCAGCCGAGCTTCTCCACCGTGCCCCCGTGTATCTCCAGTGCCGATGTCCTCCTCCCCCATGCTTCCAAGCACGACCCATGATGACTCTGGCCAATCTCCTCCCCCGCGCTCCCAAGTGCAGCCCACGACGGCAAGGCCTCTCTCCAGCCCCTGCATCTCCGACCGACCTCCTCGCATAGCTACCTTTTCTCTCAATTCGGGATGCCGACGTCCTCCTCCCTCGCACCTCCGAGCGCGGCCTGCAATGGTGCTATTGTCCTCCTCCCCCAATCTCCCAAGCATGACCCACGACGGCACCAATGTCGTCCTTCGTGCTTCCAAGCGTGGCCCGCGATGACTCTAGCCGGTCTTCTCCCCACACTCCCAGGCGTAGCTCGCAATAGCACAGGCCTTCTTCTCCATCGCAACCATGGGTGGCACCAATCTCCCTCGCAATCCCAGCGGCACCGAGGTCCTCCTTCATGAGAAGAAGAAAGCAATGAGAAGAAAAGGAAAGAAAAAGCCCTTCAGCCGATCCTCTCTCCCTTGCGCCCATGCGTATCCTAGTGTCCTCCCATTGCTAACCTTCTCACTACATGTCCAGGCACAGCCAAAGTCCTTTAGCAGCACTGACCCTCTTCCCCATGCATCTAGGTGCGAACAAACTTGCCATAACAATGCCGAGGTCCATGCACTCTAAACATAGCCAAAGTCCCCCACACATGCATTCGTTCGATCTTTTCTGAAGTTCACCCATGCACATCTCGCATCAAATAGCACCAAAGCTGACTTGAAGCAACCTCAAAACAACCCGTAGAAAAAGCCACAACCTCCGCACTCAGCCCCATGAATTTCACCTAAAGCCAAGTTAATACCAAAAAAAAAAGAAAAAAGAAGAAGAAGACAATGCCAAATCTGAATTAGGATAGTCAAACAAAACCCAAGATCTACCAAATAGAAAATTCATGGTAAGAGACTTTTAAACTTCTATCTATTATTATTTTTCTTTTCTTCCTTTCTTTCTCGTAGGGCTATAGGGTACCAAAACCAAGGCTGAACCCCAAAGCAAATTAAGACTAAGTCCAAGAAACAAAGGCTGAAGCTGAAGTAAAAATAAACACTGAAGCTAAAGTTAGAATCTAGACTAATCCAAGATCAAGTTCATCCGAGGTGAAAGCAAGGTAAATTTGAGGTAAAGATCATACAAATTCGAGAACTGCAGAAGTTCAAGCTCAAAAGACTAAGGCCAATAGAAATCCAACCTCAACAAGCCAAGCTTGTCAAAAAACCAATCCAAGGTCAAAAACCCAAGTCAGGCTAAGGTCAGGATCATGACCAAGCTATGGTCAAAATCGAGGACAAGCTAAAGTTTAAATCACTGAGTTAAAGTTAAAATCATGATCGAGATCGAGCTATCAAGCCCAAAAAAAAAAAGAGAGAAGGAAAATCGATCAATGCCAAAGAAGCTGACTCGACTAGAAGGAGTCCAACCCCAAAAAGGAGGTCGAGGAAACCAACCTAACAAGAATATCAACCAACAAAGATCGACTAGAGGTAAACTAACAAATCGAAGCCAACATGACAAGAAATTTTACTCCTTATGTAGATCTATTATGATGTCAGCAAAAGGCATCATTGCTCATGGATAAGTTGAGTGAAGGCCTCCAATTATTTAAGATAGGAGGTAATAGGGAGAGGCCCTCTCAACAGTCTTTTTTGCTCTTCGATAATCTTGTTAGGAATAGGAGGAGGATCTCATCCTAACAAGGATAAACGCCAACCATGTCAAGAACAGGAGGAGGACCTCGTCCTGACATGGACAAAGATCCTTACGAGAGAAGTGAAGGCCTTCGATTATTCAAGATAGGAGGTAATGGGAAGAGGCCCTCTTAATGGTCCATTTTGTGCTCTGACAATCTTATCAGGAATAAAAGAAAAACCTCATCCTAACAAGGATAAAAGCCAACCATGTCGGGAACAGGAGGAGGACCTCGCCCGGGCGTGGACAAAGATCCTTACGAGGGAAGTGAAGGCCTCCGATTATTTAAGATAGGAGGTAATGAAAAAAGGCTCTCTCAATAGCCCTTTTTGTGCCCTGGTAATCTTATTAGAAATAGGAGGAGAATCTCATCCTAATAAAGATAAAAGCCAACCACGTCAGGAACAAGAGGAGGATCTTGTTCTGATATGGATAAAGATCCTTACAAGAAAAGTGAAGGCCTCCAATTATTTAAGATAGGAGATAATGAAGAGAGGCCCTCTCAATGGCCCTTTTTGCATCCTGGCAATCTTGTTAGGAATAGGAGGAGGACCTCATCCTAACAAGGATAAAAGTCAACCACGTCAGAAATAGGAGGAGGATCTTATCCTGACATGAACAATGATCCTTATGAGAAAAGTGAAGGCCTCCAATTATTTAAGATAGGAGGTAATGAGGAGAGTCCCTCTCAACGATCCTTTTTATGCTCCAATAATCTTATTAGGAATCATCCTAATAAGGATAAAAGTCAACCATATCAGGAATAGGAAAAGGGCCTCGTCTAGACGTGGATAAAGACTCTTATGAGGAAAGTGAAGGCCTCCGATTATTTAAGATAGGAGGTAATAGAGAGAGGCCCTCTCAATAGCCCTTTTTGTGCTCCAGCATTCTTATTAGGAATAGGAGGAGGATCTCATCCTAACAATGATAAAAGTCAACCACGTCAAGAACAAGAGGAGGATCTCATCCTGACGTGAACAAAGATCCTTATGAGAGAAGTAAAGGCCTCCAGTTATTTAAGACAGGAGGTAATGGAGAGAGGTCCTCTCAATGGTCCTTTTGCATCCGACAATCTTATTAGAAATAGGAGGAGGACCTCATCCTAAAAAGGATAAAATCCAACCACATCAAAAATAGGAGGAGAACCTCATCCTGACGTGGATAAAGATCCTTATGAGGAATATGAAGGCCTTTGATTCTTAAATAAAAAGTTAACATCATGTTAGCAAGGGTGAAGGCCTCTAATTTTTAAACATAAGATTAAATATCAAGATTTATAGAAATCCGATCTTAGAAAATAGAGGTCTGTAGAAATCCAAGCTTAAAATGTCAATATGCGCAGAAATTCGACCTTAAAAAATAGAGATCTATAGAAATCTAAGCTCAGAATATCAAGGCTTACAGAGATCTAAACTCAAAATGCTGAGGGCAAAATTAAATCTGAGCTAAAAGATAAAGACCTTCGAATAATTTTAATAAGAAATCTAAAGATTCCAAGTCTAAATGATAAAAAAGGACTTATCTTCAGCTAGTCCGATTTGGTATACTCCTTTCATCCGAACTAAGGCCCGAACTCAAAAGAAGGGGGGCTATTGTTGGAAGATTTTTATGCCAATCGAAGATATGATAATTTAGGCTGATTGAAGGTCTTCAGAAGACTAAGATCAAGATCCTATTTTAAGCTGAGCTTGAAGTCATCAAAAGATGGAAGCTAGGGTCACAACGTAGGCTAAATGGAAGGTCATCGAAGGTTGAGGATGAGATCCTAAGTTAGGCCAAACTTGAAGTCATCAAAAGATGGAAGCTAGGATCATAATGAAGGCTGAATGGAAGGTCATCGAAGGCTGAGGATGAGATCCTAAGTTAGGCTAAACTTGAAGTCATCAAAAGATGGAAGCCAAGGTCAGAATGTATGCTGATGGAAGGTCTAGAGAAGGCTGAGTCTGAGGTCCTAAGTCAGGCCAAACTTGAGATCATCAGAAGGTTGAAGTCCCCACTCTTGGCTCCAAGTTGTCAAGTCACATAATTAAGAGGTGGTTCCTCCCCATATGCCATGAGAGGATAGCACTTGACATGATTCCTAAGGATATTCCAATGGGCAAGCAAAATATCTCTGATAGTTTCCTACTCTCTGACGACTAACAATCCACAATCCATCCTAACAAACTTTGGATATTTTCTATAAAAGAGGTAAAAAAGAGGGATCCCAAGGTACGCAAACTCTTCTCTTCAGACGCTCATCTTCTTCCTTCTGTTGAATAAAAAACTGACTTGAGCATTGAAGGATCCCCACCGCAGCTAACTCCAATCGAGGACTTCTCTTGCATGTATGGCCACCTCCATCCAGTCACTATCGACTTGCCATCATCACACAACTCCAGCAACCCGACCTCAAGATGGATTTCTACATCAATAATATTGAAGGAAACGGTGCAAGGTTTAGGACATGCTTTTTGAAACTTTTCAAATTTTATTATAGTGAAAGCAAAAAAATTAATCTAATATTAATTTAGGCATGTGTTGGTGTAGAATTTGGTTGACGTCGGATCGAGCAAGAGTTGAGGAAGATGAGGTCGCCGTCGGTAACCTGCAAAATAAAGTTTCATCCAGAGTTGGTGGTGATGACTCCGATAGGACCCTCAGATGGATAAGTTAGCTCTTCTAGCCAACAAAAATGGAGTGCTCAGAGAGAAGTTCGGCAGAGTTTTGAGAAGAAGAAGAAAGTCTAGAGAAAATGTATCTGGAGGTCTCTTTTTATAGACGGAGCTTGTTGTAACTATCCTGATAAATGACCATCGTAACCATTCTGATAAATGCCCATCATAATCATCCTGATAAATGCTGATCGTGATTATCCTGATAAATATCGATCATGATTGTCTTGATAAATGACAATCATAATTATCATGATAATTATAATCGTTCAGTAGTGGGATCGTTTGTAGGAATCCGTCTGAAGGAACAGTCTGTAAGGAGTTCGGCTTCCATAGAAGCTTGATTGTTGAAGAAGTTTGGAAGGAGTTCAGCTCTCATAGAAGTCCGATTGCTGGAGGAGTCCGAAAGGAGTTCAGCTCCCGTAGGAGTCCGACAGCTAGAGGAGTTCGGCTCCCATAGAAGTCTGACTGCTGGAGGAGTCTGGAAGGAGTTCGAAAGGTCAGCCACTGTGGAAGTTCGGTTGGGGCTCGACCGTTGTGGAGTTCGATTAGGTTAGAAGTCCAGCTGAAGGAGTTCAGCCACTGGATGAGTTCGACCACTAGAGGAGATCAGATTGGATTTGATCGTTGGAGTGAGAATTCTCGATCGAAGCTCTTTCGTGATTATCGATTGTATTAAGCTAACCACCACTTTGGTGGGAGCGAGATTTATCCCCAACAATAGTCCCCCCACTCTCGAGTTTGAAGTTCGAAGGAAGGTGGAGTACCAAAAAAGCAACTGCCAAAATCTTTTTTCGGGCTCTACACTCATTGAGATTGAAGCATGGGGGAGATCTTGTCTCCGGACAAGGTTGAAGAAAATCTTATCTCCTGTTGACATTGAAGTTGAGGCTCGAGCGCAATAGGACCATTGTTGGGGCTTCTCCTCTCACCTCATCTAAAATGAACGAGGTCTTTGACTTTGCTCATGTTAGGATGAGGTTCTCCTTCTATTCCTAACGGACTGTGGGGGCACATAAGGACCGTTATCAGGGCTTCTCCCTCCATCTCATCTTAAGTGAATGAGGTCTTCGACTTTGCTCGCGTTAGGATGAGGTTCTCCTCTTTTTTCTAATGGACTGTGGGAGCACATAAGGACCGTTGTCAGGGCTAGGTTCTCCTCCTGTTCCTAACGGACTGTGGGGGCACATAAGGGCCATTGTCAGGGCCTCTCTCTCCATCTCATCTTAAATAAATGAGGTCTTCGATTTTGCTCGCATTAGGACGAGGTTCTTCTCCTATTTCTAATAGGCTGTGGGGCACATAAGGGCCATTGTTAGGGCCTCTGCCCCATCTCATCTAAAATGAACGAGGTCTTCGACTTTGCTCGCGTTAGGATGAGGTTCTTCTCCTATTCCTAATGGGCTATGGGGGCACATAAGGACCGTTGTCAGGGCCTCTCCCCCCATCTCATCTTAAATGAACGAGGTCATCGACTTGCTCATATTAGAATGGGTGGGGGGAGAGGCTCTGACAATGGCCCTTATGTGCCCCTACAGTCCATTAGGAATAGGAAGAGAACCTCATCCTAACGTGAGTAAAGTCGAAGACCTCGTTCATTTTAGATGAGATGGGGGAAGAGGTCCTGATAATGGCCCTTATGCGCCCCCATAGCCCGTTAGGAACAGGAGGAGAATCTCATCCTAACGCGAGCAAAGTCGAAGACCTCGTTCATTTAAGATGAGATGGGGGAAGAGGTCCTGACAATAGCCCTTATGTACCTCCACAGCCCGTTAAGAACAGGAGAAGAACCTGACCCTGACAATGGCCCTTATGTGCCCCCATAGTCCGTTAGGAACAGGAGGAGAACCTCATCCTAACGCAAGCAAAGTCGAAGACCTCATTCACTTAAGATGAGATGGAGGGAGAGGCTCTGATAACAGTCCTTTTGTGCCTCTACCGCCCATTAGGAACAGGAGGAGAACCTCGTCCTAACGTGAGCAAAATCGAAGACCTCGTTCATTTTAGATGAGGTGAGAGGAGAAGCCCCAACAACGGCCCTATTACGCTCGAGCCTCAACTTCAACATTAACAGGAGATAAGATTTCCTTCAACCTCAGTCGGAGATAAGATCTCCCCCGTGCTTCAACCTCAACGAGTGTAGAGCCCAAAGAAAGACTTCGGTAGTTGCTTTTTTGGTACTCCCTTCCTTCGAACTTCAAACTCGAGAGTGAGGAAACTATTGTTGGGGATAAATCCCGCTCCCACCGAAGTGGTGCTTAGCTTAATGCAGTCGATAATCATGAAAGAGCTTCGATCGAGAATTCTCACCTCAGTAATCGAACCCCACCCGATCTCCTCCAGTAGTCGAACTCGTCCAGTGGTCGAACTCCTTCAGCTGGACTCCGAACCCAATCAAACTCCACAACGGTCGAGCCCCAGCCAAACTTCCATAGTGGCTGACCTTCCAAACTTCTTTCGAACACCTCCAGCAGTCGGGCTTCTACGGAAGCCAAACTTCTTTCAGACTCCTCTAGCAGTCGGGCTTCTATGGGAGCCAAACTCCTTCCAGACTCCTCCAGCAATCGAACTTCTATGGGAGCCAAACTTCTTCCAAACTCCTCCAGTAGATAGGCTTCTACGGAAGCCAAACTCCTTATAGACTGCTCCTTCAGATGGATTCCTACAGGCGATCCCATTACTGAATGGTTATAATTATCACAACAATCATGATCAGCATTTATCAGAACAATCACGATCGACATTTATCAGAACGATTATGATGGTCATTTATCAGGACAGTTACAACAAGCTCCGTCTATAAAAAGGGACCTCTAGATACATTTTCTCTAGACTTTCATCTCCTTCTTGAAACTCTGCCAAACTCCTCTCTGAGCACTCCATTTCTATTGGCCAAAAGAGCTAACTTGATCGTTAGAGGATCCTACTAGAGTTACCACCACCAACTCTGGATGGGACTTTATTTTGTAGGTCACTGGCGACGACCTCATCTTCCTCAACTCCAGCTCGATCCGACGTCAACCAAATTCTGCACCAACAGAATTGGCGCTAGAGGAAGGACCCTCTATTCTTAAGGTTTTCTTAATCTTAAAGGAGTGCTCAGTAGCAATCTCTCTTATTTCTCTCTAGAGTTTTTCCTCAAGAAAAAAGGCCTCCTAGGAGAGCTCCGCCCTCGCTTCAGCCCCGGCAACTCAAGCTCCACCTATATCCATCATAGATCTGGAGCAGTTTAACCTACTAATGCAGCAGATTTAGGGTATCACCAAAATGGTGCAAGCCATGCGACAGCCTCCGACGGTGATTCTATCAGAAAATCCACCATCAGGATACCAGAAATCGGCCTTAAGGAAGAGCATTTGGCCTAGCATACCCATCGCCCTTAGGAAGGAGAAAAAGAGAGTAGAAGTTCTTCTCCCAAAAGGTTTCATAGAAGGACGAAATGAAGTTCGACCATGCTCACGGACTCCCCCTGAGCGCAAGCGAGGCCGAACTCCCCCTCAAGCTCGTAGTCAAGAAAGCTCCGATGGAAGGGCACGAAGAAGTTCCCCCAGAAGATTTCATAGGAGGATGGAATGAAGTTTGGCCGTGCTCACAGACTCCCCTGAGAGCAAGCGAGGCTGAACTCCCCCTCGAGCTCGTCGTTAAAAAAGCCCTGATGGAAGGGCACGAAGAAGTTCTCCCAGAAGATTTCATAGGAGGACGGAATGAAGTTCTACCATGCTTACGGACTACCCCTGAGTGCAAGCGAGGCCAAACTCCCCCTCGAGCTTGTCGTCAAGGAAGCCTTGATGGAAGGACGTGAAGAAGTTCCCCTAAGAAGGTTTCACAACTATGCCCCCTTCAATGCTCCACATATGCCAGTCTGAAGTAAGCCAATGATGCTACCATAATTAGAACCACCAATGATGGAAGAACAATAAGGAGTTCGGCCGCCTCCCGGCATCATCAATGCTACCTCTGGGGAGGGGGGGCTCTGGAGGGGGCTTGGTACTTTGGCGAGTCATCATCTCCCAGCCTCAAAGCCAAGAGAAGCTTGCTCCAAATTGAGAATGCCAACATAAAATAGAGAAGATCGTCCGGTCTGGGACTTACCGCCTAAAGAAGCTCAGAGGAACAACACTCCAATGATCTTGGGACTCGGAGAATCCGAGAATATACTGTCGAAAAGAAGCAATCAATAGTGGCCATGTTAGGAGGAGAACCTCATCCTAACATGAGCAAGTCAAAGACCTCGTTCATTTAAGACGAGATGGGGGAAGAGGCCCTAACAATATCCCTTATATACCCCCATAGCCCATTAGAAACAGGAGGAGAACCTCATCCTAATGCGAGCAAAGTCAAAGATCTCATTCATTTTAGATGAGATGAGGGAGAAGCCCTGACAATAGCCCTTATATGCCCCCACAGCCCATTAGAAACAGGAGGAGAACCTCATCCTAATGAGAGCAAAGTCGAAGATCTCATTTACTTAAGACAAGATTGGAGGAGAGGCCTTGACAATGGCTCTTATGTGCCCCCACAACTCGTTAGGAATAGGAGGAGAATCTCGTCCTAATAGGAGCAAAGTCGAAGACCTCGTTCATTTTAGACGATGTGAGAGGAGAGGCCCAAACAATGGCCCTATTGTGCCCGAGCCTCAACTTCAACGTCAACAAGAGATAAGATTTTCTTTAACCTCGATCGGAGACAAGATCTCCCACGTGCTTCAACCTCAACGAGTGTAGAGCCCGAAAAAAGACTTTGGCAGTTGCTTTTTTTGTACTCCCTTTCTTCGAGTTTCGAACTTGGGAGTGAGGGGACTATAGTTGAAAATAAATTCTGCTCCCATCGAAGTCCAGTCTGAAGCTTAGCCTAATGCAGCTGGTAATCACGGAAGAGCTTCAATCGAAAATTCTCTACCTAGCAGCCGAATTCATTCGATGGCCGAACCATCCAGCGACCAAACCCGATCGAACTTCTTCTGGACTCCTCCAACAGCTAGGATTCTATGAAAGTCAAACTCCTTTTAGACTCCTCCAACAATCGAGCTTCTATGAAAGTTGAACTCCTTTTGAACTCCTCCAGCAATCGAGCTTCTATGAAAACCGAACTCCTTCCGGACTCCTCCAGCAATCGGGCTTCTATGGGAGCCAAACTCCTTCTAGACTCCTCCAGCAGCCAGGCTTCTATGAAAGCCAAACTCCTTCCGAACTCATCCAGCAACCGAGCTTCTACGGAAGCCAAACTCCTTCTGGACTCCTTCAGCAGTCGGGCTTCTATGGAAGCCAAACTCCTTTCGAACTCCTCCAGCAGTCGGGCTTCTATGGAAGCCAAACTCCTTTCAGACTCCTCCAGCAGTCGAGCTTCTATGGAAGTCGAACTCCTTCCAGACTCCTCCAAGCAATCGAGCTTCTATGGGAGCCGAACTCCTTCTAGACTCCTCCAGCAGCTGGGCTTCTATGGAAGCCGAACTCCTTCCGGACTCCTCCAACAACCAAGCTTCTATGAAAGCCGAACTTCTTCCGAACTCCTCCAGCAGTCGGGCTTCTACGGAAGCCGAACTCCTCCAGCAATCAGATTTTGAACTTCTCCAGCAATCGAATTCCTCCAGGAGCCAGACTCCTTTTGGATTCCTCCTTCAGTCGGACTTCTATGGGAGCCAAACTCCTTCCAAATTCCTCAAACAGTCGAATTTCTTTAAGAGCCAAACTCCTTCCAGACTCCTCCAAGAGCTGAACTTCTTTTGGATTCCTCCTTCAGTCGGGCTTCTACGAGAGCCAAACTCCTTCCAGATTCTTCCAGTAGTCAGATTTCTTCAGGAGCTGAACTCCTTTCGAACTCCTCCAGCAATCAGATTTCTTCAAGAGTTGAACTTCTTTCGAACTCCTCCAGGACTCGAACTCCTTCCAAACTCCTCTAGCAATTGGGCTTCTATGGAAGCCGAACTCCTCACAGACTGTTCCTTCAAATAGATTCCTACAGGCGATCCCACTATTGAATGGTTCCAATTATCATTTATCACAATAATTATAATTATTATTTATCAAGACAATCACGATCGATATTTATCGGGATGATTATGATGGGCATTTATCAGAATGATTACAATAAAATCCATCTATAAAAAGACATCCTTTAGATACATTTTCTTTAAACTTTCTTTTTCTTTTTGAAACTCTGTCAAACTGCTGAGCACTCCATTTCTATTGATCAGAAGAGCTAACTTGACCGTCAGAGGATCCTACCAGAGTCACCACCACCAACTACGGATGAAATTTTATTTTATAAGTCACCGACGGCGATCTCGTCTTCCTCAACTCCAGCTTATTCTAGCGTCAACCAAATTTTGCACCAACAGCATGCATTGTTCTAATCAATAATCCTATACTAGGATCTAGATATGCTAATATGAATTAGAAAAATAAGATGCATTTGATCAGCAAATCATATTTGCTGATCAATTCGTGTGCAGGATATGATATCTATGCATGGGTAGATGATCCCCATGATCTAAATTTACAAAAAGAATCTCTCATGCTGCGCTACAGCTGCATACACATTTGGCCTCTATGGTGAGTCCACATGGAACTCCAAGTCTCAACTAGCTCCACCAGAGTGCTAGCTCCTTACCGGAGCCTTCGATGGTCGATCTTCATTGATCCAATCGACAATCTTTTTCTTGATCTCTTGGATGCTCCAAAACATTAGAAGGTATACTTTGAAGGATGATGAGATGGTGTGTAGAATTTGGTGATGATTGGGCACTCACGGCACTCAATCTCTCCACTCGAACCTAGGGTCCAAACCCTAAGATTTCACACACCTAAGAAACCCTAACGCCCGAAAATGCTGTGATGCCCACTCTCTATGGAATTTTTCTATGAAACAAATTTTATGGATCAAGGACTCTTCTCTCTACACAAGCCTCCCTTAGATCCTTATTTAAAGTGGGTGGCCAAAAGAAAGAAAAATTGAACAATTAGCATGAAGCAAAAGTTGGCATAGGAAACCCTTTCTCTCCCTCTGAACTTTTCTAGACCTAGAACAGCACCCCCTCTCTCTAGTATTCTCTCTCATGAAACCTCTCTCAATCCCACACATGCACAAAAAAAATCTTATTTAACAAAAGGGTGACATTCCATGGGAACTGCGCATGGGATGAGATATGGTCTGGAGGTTGAATTTGTTTTAACCTCTCATTTAAATTCAAACTCAAGTGGATCCTTATCCACTTCCAACACCACATCTAGGTGGGTGATGAGCAAAAGGACTCTCCTTCTACATCCACTCAAAAATTTCTCAAAAAAATGTATGACAAACCAAGGGTGGCGTGGGGAATGGATAAGATAAGGAGGTTGAATTTGTTTCAACCTCTAACTAACTTGAATTTGAATTCAAATGGATTCAATCCTCATCCAATAATTGGACTAGGTTAAAGAGAGAAAGAGAGGTGGCACAAATATCCTTTTGGGCTTGAGAAACACTCATGCAAATTCCAAAATTGCATGAGGAAAGGTAAGGGTCAGAAACAAGGTGGCATAGGGAGATGGGTGTTTAAAATTCAAATCTAATTTGATCCATTCAAATTGGTTTCAACTAAACCAATTAATCTAGAGCCAATTAGACCAGGTTAATCCCAACCAAATTAGACTTAATCCAATCTAATAAAATTTTAATTAAATTAAAAATTAATTAGATCCAGGTCCTGATCACCTCAGGATCAAATCTTTCTTAGTGATTAGGTCAACTCATGACCTAATCGAATCAAATCTAATCGAATCAAATTCAATCAGATTTGATTGAATCCTCATTGCTCAATTAAATTAAGCTAATTAATAATCTAATTATTAATTAATTCTTTAATAAACATAGAGTTTCAATCGGATGGATGTTTGAAAAATAGAGTTTCATCTACATGAAACTCTTGATCGAAGAGTCCCAAACTAGTGGGACTATTGATCGAAGTATGCCAAACAAATGAAACTCATGATCGCAAAGTTTTAGACCAGTAGAACTCTTGATTGGAGAGTCCCAAATAAGTAGGACTCAGAGTCCTAGTCCAGTGGGATCTATAAAGGCAGTGTTTCAGTCTAATGAAACTCCTGATCATAGAGTTTCAGTCCAGTAGGATTCTTGACCATTGAGTCCCAGACCATTAGGACTTTATCAGCCATCAGATCAGGTAGGAACTTCTATTATGTGTGACCCCATAGGTTTGAACCCTAAGTCGATAGCATAAAAATCAATTTTCTGTACCAATCAATGTGACTATCTAGCAATGGTATCCGATGTCCGGATAGATCGAATAGTGGCAATGCAACATCGACGAACTTGTGGCATATGGTTATTGTATAATTCATCTTCTTGACCTCAATGCTCAAAAGATAATCTAGAGTTTAACTACCAACCCTAAAATTCATCCATATTGTATTTTAAAATTTAGTGTCCATCGAATGGACCATCCCGATCAAGGTTTTGCTAAACTGAAATGCAATGATACATCTACTCCAACACTTGGAGGGGTCAATCCCATCTTGACTCACACACCAACTTCATAAGTACTTGGCTGCACTAATAGCCTTCCATCATTGAATTAGAAATTCAAATAGTCTGGTACCTAAGTACAGTGATTTGCTTGCAAGCCACCATGGTGATCTTAAGTCTAAGGGACACTTACATCCATATCCTTTGCGAGCAACTCTTGATAACAGAGAGCTATGCAGTTGGATCATATTTAGTGAAATATACTCCTACACTTCACTTGCATGCCATACTAGTATAGCATACTCCTTAGTTAAGAGGACAACCAACACATATGGTATACAACGATCTACACTCGATACGTTGTCATCCTAGGTAACAACGTATCATTTAGTCACGAACAAGTTTAAGGACTAAATAATAATTCCTCCTTTGTCGAGTCTAAATAGTCCTAAGGACTTCATCGTAAAAGAGTTCATTATAGGAAGATGCACAAAAGTGATGAAAAGCCAAAATAATTATTTTATTCATTGAAAATTCAAGTATACGTTTACAATTAGCTCAATCATCTACAACCTAGATGGTTGGCTTTAGGATACAATTCTCAACAACTCTCACTTAGACTAAAGCCATTCAGAACAGTATCGAATACCCATCTTCCATTTATGATTGTTGAACTCTTTGATTCTAAGAGCTTTAGTAAATGGATCGGCCATATTTTTCTTTCCATCAATCTTCTAAAGGTTGACATCACCTCGCTCCATGATCTCTCATATAAGATGGTAGCGACGTAGAATATGCTTGGTGTACTGATATGCCTTTGGCTCTTTCGCTTGAGCTACGGCTCTAGTGCTATCATAGTAAAGTAGAACCAGACCATCCAAGGAGGGTGCCACTCTCAGCTCACTGATGAACTTTCGTAGCCATATAGCTTCTTTTGTAGTATCGGATGTCGCAATATAGTCCACCTCGCACACAAAATCGACTATAGTATGCTGCTTAAAACTCTTCTAGTTGACCGCTCCACCATTTAAGATAAATACATAATCTAACACACTCTTACTATCATCATGATCGACTAGAAACTAGAATCAGTATATCCCATAAGTTTCAAGTAAACATCTCCATAAATGAGCCATTAGTCCTTAGTATTTCTCAAATACTTTAGGATTATCTTTACAACCTTCCAGTGATTCTCATCCAGATCAGACTGATATCTACTCACTATCCCTAGTGAGTATGCCACATCTAGTCTTGTACACGTTATGGCATACATTATAGAATCTACTTCCAAAGCATACGGTATTCTACTCATACGCTCTCTCTTTTGAGGAGTTATCGAATAATCTTTCTTCGAGAGAGAAATTTTATGGCCTATCGGGAGATAGCCTTTCTTAAAATTTGCCATGCTAAACCTCTTTAGCATGGTATCAATATATGTGGACTAGGACAACCAATGCAATCTTTTAGATCTATCTCTATAGATCTTCACCCTCAGGATGTAGGAAGCTTTTTCTAAGTCCTTCATGGAGAATTACGATGATAGCCAAATCTTTATTCCTTGTAGTATAGAGATGTCATTCCCGATTGAGAAAATGTCATCTACATACAATATAAGAAATACTACTATAGAACCATTAACCCATTTGTACACACAGGGTTTCTCTCCATTCTTAGTAAAGCCATATATTCCGATCATCTTATCAAAATGCATGTTCCAACTTTGAGATGCCTACTTCAATCCATAGATGGATTTCTGAAGTCTGCACACCTTGGACTCGTTTATGAATATAAAACCCTCAGACTGTATCATATATGCTTCTTCTTTCAGCTCTCCATTTAGGAAAGCTATCTTCACATCCATCTGTTAGATCTCATAATCTAGATGTGTTACTATCACAAGCATGATCCGAATGGACTTGAGTGTTATCACCAAGGAAAACATCTTATTATAGTCATGAAGGAACTAGATATTCCAGATCTATGTAGTGAAAAATAGGAATTAATCAAATTAATTCATAAAAATACTAAAGAACTCCTAGATCTAAGATTCGATTACATGATTATAGCAAGTGATTAAATTAGAAATTAAAAACATTAGAAGAAAAAGTGTTGATTGCATCAACATAGATCTACACTAGATCTAATACAGATATATAATAGGAGATCAGATCTACATTATCTTTGCAAGTTAGACATTCTAACTCACTGATTCTAACTTGAGGATGTAGCTCCGAGCTGCACATATGTCCAGCATCTAAAAGTTATCCACACAAGCTCACAAATCCTGATCAGAAGTCTGATGCATAAAAATCAGCACAATATGCTACTACTGTGCTGATCCTTCTTCGACAATTGATCCAGATCTTCCTTCTTCAAGGTTTGGACACTCCAATATATCAAAAGGAAAAAGAGAGATTTTTGACCTGAGACAACTCTCAAAAAATCTCTAAGGAGGAAAAAGAGAAGAACAAAACAACCCTATAAAAAGACCATCTTCTTCTTCTTAGTTCTCATACCTAGACACCTAGATTGGTGTCTTTAATATTCCCACGCCCAAAGTATTTTTCTCCCTAGTTTTCCCATACCCAAGAGCCCTCTCTAACATCTGGAATCACTAAAAAATCAGCCCAAAAATTCTTTTAAATAATGAGATATGGAGGAGTCCTTGTCTAGGTCAAATACCTAGACAAGGTATGTCCAAAATAGGTAATAAGTTGGGGCGCCCAACACTTGGACACCCCCTCTTATTTTTCTACCATGGACAACCATCAAATGGCATGTAAAAATCCCTTAATTCCATCGAACAAACCAAAGGAAAAATAAGAGTGGGCGGCACAAGTGAGGGAGGTGTTTTAGTTTGTTGGGATTCTATCATATAAAATTCAAAACCAAAACTACTTACCTTCTTTTGACTTAGTCCACAACCTATTATCAAATAAAAAAGAGAGGGAGAGGGTGGGCGTGTGTGAAGATCAGGGAGAGGGGTGTTTCCATGCAAAAAACCAAGAGAGGGGGCATGGGATGGGCATGGGATATAGGTGGTGCAAGGTAGAGAATCCTAGTTTTACTAGGATTCCTATTTTGACTTGGTCAAATATGGCTTCTCAAACAAAATTAAACCAGAAATAAATGAACCCAATTAGATTAGATCCTAAGTCAATTAAATTATTAATTAAATTAGATTAAATTATATTTAAACCTAATTTAATTTTAATCAAATTAGAGATTGGGTTGATACAAGTCCTAACTGAACTAGGACTCATTCTACCTTGCAATTGGCTTATCCAATAAATCAATTGAACTTGATCCAATCAAGTCCAAACCAAATCTAATTAAATTATATTTAATAAGACTTAATCTCAATCCACCGACTTAATCAAATTAAGCCAATTAGCAATTCAATTGCTAATCGATCCTCTTACAACACTTGCATTAGGTTAAATATCAATCGTATTGATTGTTTGACCTAATAATGATTCTTAATCATCGATCAACCATCTGATTAGATTGAAAACTCTTATGTGTGTGATACCATAGATTTGAACCTAAGTTGATAGTATAAAAATAAATTTTTATACTAATCGGAGTGACCATCTAGTAATGGTACCCGACAGCCAGATAGGTCGAATGTGTAGAACAACATCCTTAGAACCCATGTGGATATAGTTTTCTTATAATTCTTCCCCTTAACCAAAATGCTCATAGGACATCTCAGAGTTTAACTATCAACCCTAATTAGATCATCCACATTATATTTCAAAATACCAAATCCATCTCATGGATTATTCTGACCAAGATTTTACTATATTGAAATACAGCGATATATTCTTCTCCAACTCTTAAAATAGTTAATCTCATCTTACACTACTACAGAACAGGGCTACGATAGCAATTTGTAACCACTACCATAGCCTAAAAAATTGCTACCATAGACTATGACAGCGGTTAGCTAATTGCTACCACTGCAGTCGTCGTCGTAGGTCTATGGCAATGATTATTATAGTGGTTATGTGAACCGCTGCCATAGGTTGATCTATGGTAATAGTTTTCTAATCACTGTCATAGATTTATCTATTACAGCAATTTCATAATCGCTACCATAAGTTAATGGCAACGGTTGGCATGTAACTTAGGCATGTAACTTAGGACAGCGCTTGGCATGCCTACGGCAGTGATTTTGCAACCGCTATCGTAGCTTTTGAATAATAAAAAAATATAAAATTTTTAATATTTTATATATTTTATCTGATAAATATAGAGATATATATAACATAAAAAAATATAAGAAAATATTATAAATATAAAAATATTTTTAAAATGCTTAAATTTTATTATTAAATAAAATTTATTATAATATTTTAAAAAAATACATCAAAAGTCTCCTAAATCTACATCATCGTTATCATCAAGAGATGAAATACGAACTAGAGGAGTTGGAGCTGCAGCTAGAGCCAGAGCTGGAGGAGCTAGAGTTGGAAGGGCTGGAGCTATAAGAGCTAGAGTTGGAACATCGGCCAACATGTCCTCAAGGCCCATGAAGTTAGCTCTAAAATGCACACTAAGCCTTGTCACCATGGCACTCAGGGTGCCCTCTAGATGAGATGTACACTCCTCAATGTGAGCAGCCCATGTCGTAGCCTAATCTACCTGCATTGTAGCCTGAGCTATCTATGCCAACGTCTCCTCAAGCTGCTCTCGACTAACAACATCGAAAGCATATGAAGAGATGCTCGCTTCAGATCAGTAGCTCGTTAGCGTATGTCCGGGCCTGCATCAAATTCTTTCAAAGTGCTCAAACTCCAAGACTTGAGATAGATGGTCATGGGGGCCAGAGGTGTTCGGGCCCTCACTCGCAAGCATATCTATCTGCTCTAATTATAAATTCAAATAAAATTTTATAAGAAATGCTATAAAATTTTGATCATATATACTAATATATTTATTACTTATAAAAATTCTTCCAATCGTGGTGTTCATCGACCTTCCTTTCTTATCCATACGGCTGGATTGGAAGATCTCGCTATGACTGGACATCACTCTATCTCTCATCAGCTATAACAATGAATTACTTTATTAGAAACATGAAAAAAATATTAATTTAATTTATCTAGTAAGATTCAGAATTCATTACCTCTCTATGCACACAACGGTCATAGACTCACAACCTATAGTGTGCATGTACTCCTAGGCTACTCAGTTCTCCCGATTCTGATGGAAGATAGCCTAACAAATATTCAACTAAATAATAAATATTTAAAAAATACTTAAATATAATTTTAAATATATTAAAAAATTTAAAAGTTAGAAATTTTATCTCAAACTCCTAGCTCCTCTAATGTCTAAACATCCCCTTCCACTGACTCAGGAGATAGTCCTGTATCTAAGGAATAAGCTTCTCTATAATATCTCATCGATGTTCGAGCCATCCTCTGTAGAGCTTGACCTTGTAGTCTCGGTACAACTTTTCAATTTTCTTCAGTCGGGCATCTCGATCCCTCTTGTGATCTGAAAAGTCGTACCTCCTCTATACAAAGTTATCAAAAGTCAGTTATCAAATTATTCTAATCAAATAAAGTGTAAACATATCAAATACATAAATATAATTATATCTCCTCCCACATACGATCTCTGACACCAGCATCCATCAATCATCAGTCTATGGGCAATATCGGAATGATGTCGGACTGTCTCACAAGCACTTCAAAAAAAAAATGCATCTTTTGCGCAGTCTTTCCTACTGGCCTTCCCTCCACATCATACTGCACCATCATCTGATGTTGATGGTTCCACACATGTGGCATGCATATAGGACCGCAAAATATCCTATTGGATGATGCACCTACAATAAAAATACGTTATGCAAATATATAAGTATATAAATACTATATAAATAAATAAATAACATAATAAAAATGTATACTTAGATGTCGGTATTGGAGCATACGTCGGAGATGTGGCTGATGGTGGAGGCTCAAATGCCGATGGAGTAGATGCCGGTGGTGGAGTAGATGCCGACGGTAGAGTAGATGTTGATGGTCCCTGAGCAGTCGATGGGGAGGTAGATGGAGTATGCTCCGACTGCTCCTCAGATGCCGAGCTCCGCGTAACCTGCCAAGGGATGGGGGTGAAAGCTAGATGGTATTTCGATGCCATCGTAACCTACAACATTAATGAACATTAACCAATATAACATGTTGAATAATAATATTAGTATAGCATCAATAAATAGACTCTAATATTTATACTAGAATGTTGAAGTCATCGCCTAGTGGCATCTATAATATGGACATCACCATCGCTTCTAACAAATATATCTGGGACCTCAACAGTACCAGATAAGTGTTATCCTAGAGGAGCACTTTGCATGCATGGTCGAACATCATCATCAACTTCGGTATCATCAAAGATATACCTGGACACCATCCTCATAACAACACCCCATTGAGGCTCCAAGGGATCACTAACGTAGAAAACTTGACTAGCTTGGGAGGCAAGTATATACGGTTCTTTAATGTAGAGATGGCATTACATGTTAATGAGAGTAAAACCATACTTATCAGTCTACATCCCTAATGTGATAAGGTGTCAAACCAATCACACTTCATCAATGCAATCCTTCCTTTAGAATAATAGTCTAAGCTGACTATCTTCTCCACCATGCTATAATAGTTCAAATCCTCTATACGAGGCTGTGAATCCCTCGAGCTAGCATAACACCCAATGGTGGCACTCAACATCATGGTACTATTTTGTATTGTTGTGTTTATGGATCTGCTATGAATATTCAACCTGTAGTTGTTAATGATGACCTATTTATACTCACGCATGGTACGATTAGGACCCATTGAAAGAGCACGTACTTCAGGGCTCACATCATCGAGCGGTAATCTCCACACCTAATTAAGAAGATCATATCTAATTAGCAAATATGTTCAAATAAGTTACACAAGGTAAGAATATATAATCGCTTATATGATCTTTGAACCATTTAGAAAATTTTTTACTATGCATTTTCTCTTTCTTTCATATACTTAGGATGCTGTATTTTACTCTTATGAACTTCTTGTGTTTGCTGCATGCACCAAAAATAAATTTAGATATAATTAAGTTTTTTTTAATTATTATAAAATAAATAAATTTGAGTGACTCATCTTATGTATGGCTTAATGATATCACAGTTGAAAAGCACGTAGCGGTGTGCTTTATCTCTTTCCTCAATGCTCGAATCAGTGAGATGGTATGAAGTGAAAAGTCCATCTGGCTATGAAATGGACTCAAATGTAGGCTCAATTGGCTCATACTGATCATTCTGATTCCTCATTGGCCAATTATGATGTGTCTCAAGCTTGTTTAAGTACATGGTACAAAAATTCATACACACTTGACCCAAATAACCTTCTGCTATGGATTTCTCCGAGCGATTCATATTTCTTACATAAGATTTCAAAGTTTGAATATTTCTCTCTATAGAATACATCCATCGATAGAATACTAGGCCTTCAAATATAACTTTCACAAGATGCACAGTGAGATGCATCATAACCATGAAAAATGATGGTGAAAATATCTTCTCCAGATCACATAATATAGTCACCATCCTTGCCTTTATTTTCTTCACGTCTTTCTTAAGCAACATCTTTGCACAAATATCTCTATAAAAAATGCAAAGATAAATTACAGCCATTCTAACATTTTTTGGCAACACGTAGCAAATAGCTATTGAGATCAATTCCTACATCAGCACATGATAATCATGAGTCTTCAATCCTCCAAGTTTGACATCTTTATTATTCACATGCTTTGATATGTTGCTCGAGTATCTATCTGGGATCTTTATGTTCTCCTACACATGAAGAAATGTGGACTGTTCGGAGGCATTCGTAACATAGCATGCATGAGGGAGCCTCTACTATTCTCCCCCTACTGGCTTCGGATGGAGTGATCTTCTAATATCCCATTTTTTCAAGTCAAATCAAAAATCAAGTCATCCTTGGTCGTACCTTTGATATTCAAGATTGTTGCTAATAGGAGCTTGCACACATTCTTTTCAATATGCATTACATCTAAGCAATGGCACAATAAATTTGTCTCCTAATATGGGAAGTCAAAGAAGATGCTCTTTTTCTTTCAATTAAAGTATGTGTCATCTTTCTTTAATCAATGCTTCCTCTTCTTACCATCAATCGGATCATCTTTTTCAAATTTAATACTAAGACCATCCAACTCTCTCAGTATCTCACTTCCAAACATCCAGCTAGATGCCTCACCTTCTTCAATAATGCCATCGAAGAAGCGTGCATCCCTTCTGTATGGAGGAAACATCAATGCCTCATATAGCTAAAGCTCCTCCAATGTGTCAACCTTCTAGATCAGGTATTTTTTCATAAATCAGGCATGCTAGCTCACCTTTCATGCCCCAATCTAACATTAGGGCATAGACTAAAAAGTCATTTATTATCCACAAAAGCACTACGCACATAGAGAATGACTCATTCAGCAAGACATCAAAAGTTGGAACATCTTGAATGCTCTACAACTATTTCAACTTGATAATAAGAGGATGCAAATAGATATCAATATCATTACCTACCTCCATTAGTTCAGGGATAAGCACTATCATGAAAATAAAGGATTTTTTCATACACATGCATGGTGGGAGATTGTAAACATGAATAAACACTAGCTATACACTGTGGGCGATATTCATATGCTTGAATGGATAGAAATCATCGCATGACAAGCCCAACCTCATATTACGTATCTCTTATGCGAAATTAGAATTTATTTCATTAAACTTCTGCCATGCCTCTCCATCGGCTGGATGCCTAAATGTATCATCTTTTGTTCAGTCCTCTTCATGCCATCTTATGTCTTTCGATGTCCTTACTGACATCAACAACTTTTGTAATCTCGGAATCAAAAAAACTTCTACATCAATTTTTGAGGTACACGAGTCGATGTGTCATCTTTATTCTCTTTTCATCTTAATACACTGCACCTCGTGCACTCATTCTGATTGGCATCCCCCTTCTAGTAGAGCATGCAATCATTAGGGCATGCATGTATTTGGGTATAAGTAAAGTCTAACTATTCAATAATCTTCAATGCCTCATAATTATTCTTCGAAATTGGTGCATTATCTAAAAGAATATCCCCCAAAAGCTCTAGTATGCAGTTCACTCCATAATTACTGAACCCATTGGAGCATTTTGCATGGTACAACTGAATTAAGAACTCAAGCTTCAACATCTTTTCACACCCAGTATACAATGAAATATTAGCATCCTCCATCAACTTGCGGACCTTCTTCACATCCTCACTGTTTGTCATTCTACCAACCATATGATCAAGCATGGACGTAGATGCATCGTCATTATGATCAACAAATAAAAAAATATCATAAACCATTTGTTCCACTCTCTCATCATGTTGATCACCTCCTTGCAGTCTGCCCTCACCATGTTGATCCCAATAAATTTCATAACTAGATTTAAAGCCATAAATAGTGAGGTGATCATTTATATCTTGACGAGGTAGCCACGGCCCATCCATACACTTTTTACAAGAACATTGGATAAGTCCATGGTCGCTAAATTTTTTTATAGCAAAATCAAGAAATTTTTAAAGTCCAGCCTTATATTCTGAAGAGAGCCTACTAAACTTCATCTACTCCTTATTCATTATAAAAATTGATGATACTATAATTAAATCATGTGTGGAACTTACATTATATACTAATGCATTATAAATAAATATGCATTATAAACAAAAAATGCATCATAAATAGAAATCAAAATAAATATCATATATGGAACTCACATTAAATATTATTTTTAGATATGAAATAAATGCATCCTATCACCAACTAATAGATAAAGATAGGTCCTATCCCATTCAAAAATTATATTAATTCTATAGGTTCATTACAGTAATCAAACAATATGCAACAGGAATTAAATAAAATTTTGGCAGTATTTCTTCCTAGTTCTCCCATGTAGGGAGAATAAAAGAAAAATGCTGTCTAAAATTTCATACAAAATCCTTAGCATATCATTTGATTACTATAATTACCTATAGAATTATTTGTAATTTTTAAACTATCCAAATTGAAGAATCAATTGATCATTATACATAATTCTTCTATCCGTATAATTACATATAAATATATGGATGCTGGAGATTATGTATGCTAATCAATTAATGGGTCTATCATTATGTAATATAATAAACAAAAGCAACAAAATATAAACACCTAAAAAATGTTACGCAATATATTCTACAGTATAAATTACATCCATAAATAATTAAGGATGAGCAATAAATAGTTTCACTTTCTATTAGCGGTCGGAGGTTCTCTTAGCGGCCGACATGGCTTATAGCCATGGGCATGGCTCGAAACTTTTCGATGGGGGTGCGGGTATAGGATCTGGTGTGGTGCTCCCAAGCCTTGAGAAGGCATATAAGAGGAGCCAGGGTATTGGCTCTAAGGAGATTAGGATGGGTGTGAGTTCTAAGGCTAGGACAGGAGTTATCCTAGGTGAAGGCGGTGTGTAGTCCCACACGGGACTCGAGGTTCCAGTGTGAGGATCTTGAGGAGGCTTGGTAGGTACTCCGAAGATCTGAGATATAAGATGAAACAAATGACCAAAGCCAGAAGAAGAATTAGCCAAGATAAAGGGGCTGACACACAGACCAGTTGGCTTGGATATGTAGTCGAGCTGGCTCAGACTGAGATTGAGCCAACTCGGGATATAGTCAAGCCGACTGTCTCAGGCAGACAAAAGATAGGATTTGAGCGAGACACAGTCGAGCCAACTCAGCTTCTAAAAGAGCTGGCTTGATGGTGGCGTACAGAACATACGACATTTTCTATTTGGGGTCTTAAGGTCTGGACCAATAAGGTCTTAAGGGGGCTAACTCATGTATGGATCGGATTTAGATCCATGGGATGAGAGCATGTGAGATATATATACATGGGCTCAATGAGTGCTTTCATATATTGGGTTAGCCTAGGAGAGTTTTTCAGTTGGGGTTGGGTTTATTAGGGTTTATATGGTGTAACAGAAATCCTAGAGTATATAAACCCAGGCATTGTAACTTTTACAAAAGAGGAATCAATATACAGCTTTTCTCCCTAACTCTCTTCTCTCTTTTCTCTCTGGTTCCAACGCCAAGCCCTAGGTGCCGCCATCATCTATTTTGTTTTTCTTTTTAGATTTCTAGATTAACACCCAGGTTTGCATAAGAGATCAGATCTATGACTATGATTTCGAGTAGTCATAGGCACAACACTTAGTATCAAAGCTAGGTAATGCTATGGTGATTGCAACAATATTTGGTATCAGAGCCCGGTTGAGCATGAATGAGGAAGAAGATCAGGTTTTAGCAAAAATCAGTAGCGAGATTCAGATCTAAGATTTTCCTCCAAGCTTCATGAGGAAGAAAGAGATCTAAGGGTTGCTATCCATCGTTCTTAGTCAAGGTACTTTTTGAGATATATCTGTTAGCTATTTTTGATTAAGTTCAATCATGAAAATTAGCAAGGTGAAAGTAGGATTTGAAAAGTTTGATGAAAAGAAAAGTTTCACTATGTGAAAGATTAGGATGGAGGATCTACTGATTTAGATGAGGCTAGATTCAACCTTAGAGGATAGGCCAGAGGAGATGACAGATAAGGAGTGAAAGTCTTTGAAGAAAAGAGCATGTGCCATGATTAGGGCTTGTCTGACAGATGAGGTGCTGTATGGCGTGTTGGAGGAGAAGACATCCAAGGATCTGTGGTCGAGATTACATCAGTTGGATATGGAAAAAAATATATGCAACAAGTTAGGGCTAAAAAGCAACTGTATAGCCTTTGAATACAAGAGGGCGAGGATATTGCGACATATGCAGCATTTTGACTGGATGAGTATGGACTTGCTCAACATTGGGATGGAGTTCGAAAAGAAGGTCAAAAATTTATTGCTGCTATGTTCACTACCCGAAAGCTTTGATCCATTGGTGACGACGTTGCTGTATGGTAAGGAGACACTGGTGTATAAGGAGATTGTATCAGTGCTAAGATCCAACGAGCAGCGAGAATGGATGATGAAAAGGGAAGTCTTCTAGGAGGGTTCATGGTGTCAGAGAGGCTCAGGTAAGGAAAGAAGAAGGGGCAGTAAGGGATCCAAGAAGTGCTTCAAGTGTGGTGAAGTAGGATATTTTAAGCGAGAATATCCACTTTAGAAGAAATGCAAGGGAGGAGAAAAGTTAGATTCCATCGGTTCAATCGCTGAAAGTGAAGAGTCGAATGAGCTCTTGGTGGTTTCAGAAGAGCCTACGAGGTGCAGTATATCCTAGATGGCTTTAGAGAGGTTCGTAGAGTGCGAAGGGTCCGAAGGAGCAGCGACTATGTTCGAGGTGCAGCGGTAGGCTCAATAGTGCAACATTGGATGATTGGCTTCGAGGAACTCGATTACAGAGTCAGCTTCTATGGCATCAGAAGAGACTTCAATTTTAGGTGAAGCATCGGATAGAGGTGGCTTCACAGGTGGAGATGTGACACGAGTTTAGAGTGAAGGAGTGTAGGAGGATCAATATCCCAGCACCAATACCGGAGATGCATAGTTTCAGGTGGAGTAGCACGTGCAGAGTGATTGGCAAAGTTTTGAGAAGACTGTATCAGGGTATGCAGTGGGCGCCGACATAGAATTGCTGTAGATTCTTCAAGAAAGTCCAGGATAAATGATACAGCTATCAAGCAGAAGGATGTCTACAACTCTAAGAATGGTGCATAGGTCCAACCCAAAATCTTCAATGGTGGAGGCGGTCATCCCAAAGGCCTCAAAGGAAGCTCAGCAATTAAAGAGAGATGGCAGTGATAAGGTGTGCATAAGTAGCTGTCAGGACATGCAATGATAGTGGGATCATGCAGGGGAACATTGCTAGGTGTGCCAAGACTTAGGCGCACCAAGGTGGAGATTGTAGGATCTGGTGTAGTGCTCTTAAGCCTTGGGAGGCCATACAGGAGGAGCCAAAGTGTTGGCTCCAAGGAGACTAGGATGGGCATGAGTTCTAGGGCTAGGACAAGAGTTGTCCTAGGTGAAGGCAGCATGTAGTCCTACATGAAACTCGAGGTTCAGGTGTGAGGACCTTAAGGGAGGCTTGGTAGGTGCTTCGAAGACCTGGATTAAAGATGGAGAAAAGGACCAAAGTCAGAACAAAAATCAATCAAGACAAGAGGCTGACACATAGGCGAGCTAATTTGGATACGCAATCGGGCCGGCTCAGGCTGAGATCGAGCCAACTCAAGGTACAGTCGAGCTGACTATCTCAAGCAAACAGAAGATAGAGTTCGGACGAGAGCAGTCAAGCCAGCTCAACTTCTGAGAGAGTTGGCTCGACGATGGCATATAGAACATATGGGATTTTCTGTTTGGGATCTTAAGGCCTGAACCAATAAGGTCTAAAGAGGACTAAGTCATATATGGGTCGGGTTTAGATCTAGGGGATGAGAGCATGTGAGACATATGTACATGGGCTCAGTGAGTACTTTCATGTATTAGGTTAGTGATGTAGGATAGCCTAAAAAAAAAAAGAAAAGACCAAGCTTTCTTCTGTTCATCAACAATAAATCACGTCCGATCATGGCACATTATTCCCAGAACAGACAGTATCGTTGCCTATACTCTATTCAAGAAGTATGACTGATTGACACGGGACCAAAGCACGATCAATCTAAATAATGCTGATAAATGCCATTTTAGAGATTAGTAGATAACTAGCAATAATAAAGTAAATAAATAGATAGTAGAAATTAAACATGCTCATGAATAATTGCAAAAGAAAAAATATAAATGAAATGAAGGATAGCAAGAAATTAAGTCCGTAAGAAAATTCAAAAAAAAAAAGATAAGAAGAATCTAGATCGTGGTAGTTAAGAAACTACCCTGGTTAGGGCTCTTATTCTTTTAACCAAGCAGATCTATCGATAAAGAACTGGGTCTTTACCAACATCGGATCTAAAAAAAAATAAGTAAAAATCAAAGATCAGTTGAGAAGGAACGAAGGTTCTTGTCAACATTTGATCTATAGAATAATGGATCACTCTTTCTTTCTCTACATGATAGATGAAAATCTTGGAGGAGATAGATCTTCTTTTGATAAAATAAGCTTATGTAGGTAGATGGTAAAGATGAATTGAGGTCGTAGGAACACTGAATCTCAAGAAAATAAAGATTGAAGAGATAGAAAAAGGTGGGCCTTACACCCTCCCCTCGTGGGACGATTTTGGGTCTCACACCCTCTCCCTCTCGGAGTGACCAACATAAGTATTTATGGGAATTATAAAATGATTCATTCATTCATTGTCTCATTCATGAAAGATATATGGATTTATATAGGATCCTAGGGGTCCTATTTCTTTAGAAATCCTATTCCCTTTACGAGGAAAAAATCAACCCTCCCAACAAAAAAGTAAAACATTATGTATGGTTTCCAAATACAATAATATATCATATCTATCTTTTATGAAATCATAGAAAAAAATCAATCTTTTAACAAAATAAATAAAAAATTAAAAACTCTTAAGAAATCCTAGGAAAAAAAAGAAACTCCATGTGGGTGCTTGATGCCTGGCACAACTTGGCATAAGGATCCTTGGGCATGGCACATGCTGGCGTGTGTATTTCCTCCCTGGGCATGTGGAGGATGGTGGCTCCAAAGATGACGTGGATCAAGCTTGCTTCTTTATGATGGTCTCTTTTCAAACAAAGCTCAATCCAAAATAAACCCAAGTATGGTCCTATGGATCCAAAACTAAATGCATCAAAAGAACTAATTGATTAAATCAAAAGGACTAGAATAAAATAATTGAAGTAGAGTTATTCTGATATAGCTTCTTCAATCTAAATTGAATCTAAATTATGTTGCCGACTTCTGGTGGCTCTAGTGTCTGCACCAATTCTCTCGGGGTGGGGAGAATTTGACCCTATCGAGTGGGGGTCGATTCTGCTCTGGTGATGCTCAAGCAAATCGGGATCAATATGCTACAGTTCTTCTTGAGTGATCCAGGTATCCTTAGACTCCGGTCGACCTCGCTATCTAACTAAGTACCACTGATAGCCTCGACTTTGGGTGGAGATGATCTGCTCATCCAAAATTCTCTCAATCTGATCATGCTTTGACATTTTATCTGATGGACATTCAGGAATAAGCTCTCTCTCAAAGATTGGTTTAGGCTCAAATGGCTCACTAGGTATCCAAGTTGGCTCTTTATAGGCGACGAGATCTTCAACGTTAAAAGTAGAGCTAATTCCAAAATCAAAAGGTAAGTCCACAATATATGCATTTGGTCTGATCTTCTTTAAAATCTTCAATGGACCTGCTCCTCGAGCATGTAACTTTTTGACGGTTCCTGATGGGAATCATTTAGGCCTCATTTGAACCATCACATAGTCTCCTTCCGCAAACTCTTGAGCACGTCAATGAGAATCTACATTCTATTTATAAACTTTATTACTAATACTAATTTTTTACTAATCTCTTTATGTAAACTCTTGACATGCTGTGCAAATGACTCTGCAAATTCAGAAATTCTAGCATGCATGGGCAATGGGATAAGGTCTATTGATTTTCTAGGTTGATATCCATGAACTACTTCAAAAGGACTCATGCCAATGAACCTATTAATAGAGCTATCATATGCAAATTTAGCTCGGAATAATAAAAGATCCCAGTTATCCATATGTTCCCCAATCAAGCAATGCAACAAATTTCCAAGACTCCTATTGACCACTTCCTTGGGATGATCTACCTTAGGATCCTCATGAACTTCTCTCGTAGCAAGCATCCAAACTGGTGATCCTTTACTCACGGTCATCTTTAATTCCTTAGCACTTGTCAAATGGAGGCTTTTCTTTTTGATGTTTTCTTTTAGTCCATCGCCTATCTTTCTATTGGTAGCCTTAGGTGAGGAAGAATTGATCGTGATCTTCTTATCCTTATGAGTGAAATTATAGAAGTTAGTTCGGCCATAAATCATAACATCATTGTCAAACAGCCAAGGCCGACCTAATATGATACTTCCAACTTTCATAGGTAAGACATCGCACCAAATATAATCCTAATAAGAATAAAGCTGGATGGAAACACGACATCTAAGTTTGATGGGAATAGAGGAGGAATCTATCCAAGACATATGGTATGGACAGGGATGATCAACAGGAGCTAATCCTAATCGCTTAACCATGTCGGTGGAGATGGCGTTGATACAGCTACCGCTATCAATGATCATCTTACAAATTTTATCACTAAATTTTATGAAGGTATGGAAAATAGAGGTCCTACACCAGTCTTCACTCTCCTTAGTCTATGCTAGAACATACCTAACGACTCCAAGCCTAAGATCTGACTCCGATGCAATAAAACTTAAGATTTTTTCAGTACTCTCAAACTGCTCGACTAAGTCTAGATCAGCTTCATAAACTTCCTCCTCAATATTTTCCAGAGTTTTCTCTTCTAATTCTTCCATAAATAATAATCAGTTGGGATATTGTGCAGCAAAATGACCGTAACCATGGCACTTAAAGCAGTGGAATTGAGAACTACTTTTCTTAGATAACTCTTCTGCATCTCTTTTTCTTTATCTTCTTTTCTCATAATAGGATTTGCAGGTGGAGGTCCATTACTAGGAATCTGGATAGTATTAGATCTCGATCTAGAAGGGGTTACTCAGCTAGGTTCAAGACGACAGATAGTCGAATACCTAAAAAATCTCTCAAAGTCTAGGGTAAGTTGATAAGCTTGTTCTAACATGGTTATCTCTCGTAAAAAGAGCTCATGCTGAATATCTTCTCGTAATCCAACTCTAAATCTAGACAAGGTAACAATCCTATCTTTAGTTACTCCACATCTCATGAGGTACTCATCAAATCTTGTGATGTACTTTATGACTGATCTATTTTCTTGAGTAAGTCTCTGCCACTGATCTAAAAGTCTTTGTTGGTAGAAGGTGGAGAGGTATTTTTCTCTGAGTTTCTCCTTCATTTCATTCCAGGTCTCTATCGGATCTTGTCTTCTCTGGTTGAGAAGACGTTCAACATTTTTCCAATAAAGTCAGACTTGCCTAACCAACTTTACTTTAGCAAACCTAACTCTCCTTGCTTCAGATATTTCATACCATCCAAGATAGTAGTCCATTTGTCTAGCTTCTTCTAGTACTATTATTCTTTCACTCATGGTTTTCATAAAATCTTTCATGTCATCAAACTTTTCTATCAAGGCATTAATGATGGCTGTCGTATTAGAATCCATGTTGGTACTAGGTGGAAAAGTAGGACGTTGGTATTGGGTACCTGATCTAGTGATCATACAAGTCCAGGATGCAGGAATAAGATACAGTAAAAAAAAAATACTGAAAAGTAAATTATGAAATTTAAATTATAAAAATTTAACTTATAGAAATTTTAAATTATAGAATTTAAACTAAAGCCCTAACCAATCCGACTCTGATACCAAATTGATGTGGGACAGTCTTAAAAAAAAAAGAAAAGATCAAGCTTCCTTCCATTCGTCAATAATAAATTACGTCCGACCATGAAACATTATTTTTAAGACAGACAGTATAGTTGCTTATACTCTGCTCAAAATGTGTGACTGATTGATACGGAACCAAAGCACGATCAATCTAAATGATGCTGATGAATGACATTTTAGAGATTAGTAAATAACTAGCAATAATAAAGTAAATAGATAGATAGCAAAAATTAAACATGCTCATAAATAATTGTAAAAAGAAAAATATAAATGGAATGAAGGATAGCAAGAAATTAAGCCCGCAAGAAAATCCAAAAAAAAGATAAGAAGAATTTGGATCATGGTAGTTAAGAAACTATCCTAATTAGGGCTCTTATTTTTTTAACCAAGCAGATCTATCGATAAAGAACTAGATCTTTACCAACATCAAATCTAAAAAAAAAAGTAAAAATTAAAGATCAGTTGAGAAGGAATGAAGGTCCTTGTCAATGTTTGATCTATAAAATAATAGATCGCTCTTTCTCTCTCTACATGATAGATGAAAATCTTGGAGGAGACAGATCTTCTTTTGGTGGAATTGGCTTATATAGGTAGATGGTGAAGACGAATCGAGGTCGTAGGAATACTGAATCTTAAGAAAATGAAGATTAAAGAGATAGAAAAGGATGGGCCTCACACCCTCCCCTCGTGGGGAGATTTTGGGTCTCACACCCTCTCCCTCTTGGAGCAACCAATAAAAGTATTTGTGGGAATTGTAAAGTGATTCATTCATTCATTATCTCATTCATGAAAGATACATGGGTTTATATAGGACCCTAGGGGTCCTATTTCTTTAGGAATCCTATTCCCTTTACAAGAAAAAAATCAACCCTCCCAACAAAAAAGTAAAACATTATGTATGGTTTTCAAATATAATAATATATCATATCTATCTTTTATGGAACCATAGGGAAGAAATTAGCCTTTTAACAAAATAAGTAAGAAATCAAAAACTCTTAAGGAATCCTAGGGAAAAAAAGGAACTTCATGTGGATGCTTGATGCTTGGCACAACTTGGCATGAGGATCCTTGGGCTCGGCACATTCTGGCATGTGTATTTCCTTCCTGGACGTATGGAGGGTGGTGGCTCCAAAGATGACGTGGACCAAGCTTGCTTCTTTATGATGGTCTCTTTCCAAATAAGGCTCAATCCAAAATAAACCCAAGTATGGTCCTACGGATCCAAAACTAAATGCATCAAAAGAACTAATTGATTAAATCAAAAAGACTAGAACAAAATAACTGAAGTAGAGTTATTCTGATATGGCTTCTTCAATCTAAATTGAATCTAAATTATATTGCCGACTTCTGGTGGCTCTAGTGTCCACACCAGTTAGCCTAGAAAAGTTTTTCATCTGGGGTTGGGTTTATTAAGGTTTATGTGGTATAATAGAAATCCTAGGGTATATAAACCTAGGTATTATAATTTTTATAAAAAGAGAAATCAATATACAGCTTTTCTCCCTAACTCGCTTCTCTTTCTTCTCTCTGGTTCCAACACCAAGCCCTAGGTGCCACCATCATTTACTTCGTTCTTCTTTCAAGTTTTTGGATTAACACCCAGATTTGCGCAAGAGATTGGATCAACGACTGTGATTCTGAGCAACTATAGGCACAACACTTGGTATCAGAGCTAGGTGATACCATAGTGATTGCAACAACAGCAAGTTCTCTTAGTGGCTGGCACAACTCACGACCATCGACATGGTTCAGAACCCATCGACGATGATTTTCTTATCGATCGATATGGCCCAAGGGCTGTCCACGACCGTCGACATAGCACGGCCTAAGGCTATCGATATGGTATGGCCCAAAACCCATCGGCAGGGATTTTCTCATCGGTTGGCACGATCCAAGGGCCATCCATGGCTGTCGACATGGCACAGCCCAAGGGCTATCCATGGCCTCGAACACGGCATGGCCCAAGAGTTGTCCATGGCCACGAACACGACATGGCCTCGTCCAAAACCCACCAACATGATCCAAAACTAACCGACAGGAGTTCTCCTACCCACCACCATGACCCACGACCGACAGATAATTATAATATTTATAATAAATATTTATAATATTTATTATAAAAATTTTTAAAATTATTATAAATATTATAAGTGATTAATAAATAATACTATAAAATTTAAAAAAAATATACCTATGGCTATAGAGAGGGGGTCGCACCGAAAGCTCTGAGGGTCGCTGGAGACAGCGCTAAAGGAAGATGATAGTGCTAAAGGTAACCTACGAAACAAGAGCAAGATAGTGAGATAGAGAGAAGAGAGAGAAAGAGAAAGAGAAAAGAGAGAGAAAGAAGGGAGAGGAGAGGGAGAGGCAGCCTAAGGGGGCATCGTGATGGGAAGGCCAGGGGATGGGGTGGTGGTGCGCGGTGATAGGGAGCGGCGGCCCGGGAGGGGGTAGTGGGGGTTGGGGGGTTTGAGCAGGGAGTGGCAAGGGCATCGAGAGGCAAGGGCGATTGAGGATAGGGGCTGGGGCACGGTGACAGGGAGGCCAGGGGTGTGCACGGTGATGGGGAGGGGCAGCCCAAGAGGTGGGGGTGGCGGGGGTTGGGGGATTGACCGGAAGGGGCCGAGAGGCAAGGGCGATCGAGGATGGGGGGCTAGGGCATAGTGAGAGAGGTCGGGGGGTGTGCGGTGATGGAGAGGGGCGGCCCGGGAGGGTGGGGGTGGCGAGGGTTGCGGAATTGACCAGGAAGGGGTGGGGAGGGCCGAGAGGTGGGGCAATCGGGGTGGGGGGGCCAAGCAGGGAGGAGGGGGGCACTGAGAGGCAGGGGCAATCGGGGGAGAAGGAGGGGCAACACCGGCTTGGGAGAAGGAGAGGGATGGGGTCTCATCGATGGTGGAAAGGAGGGAGAGAGAGAGAGAGAGCACATGAGAGGAAATCCAATTCAGGGGTGAGTTAATTTTAACCTAACCTACGACAGCAATTTTTGAATTGCTGCCATAGCTCTACGACAATAGTTTTCGAACCATTGCTATAGCCATAGGTTTATGGTAGCGGTTAGAAAATCGCTGCCATAGGTCTATAGCAGCATTTTTCAGTAAACGCTGTCATAGATTGAAAATTAATTTTTTATATTTTTACTCTAAATATTATATAATTTTAAAATTTAATGTCCATCTTCATCATTTATTATCTAAATAATTACCATCAGAGTGTCATCACAAACGGTCACCTCGATCCGATGGCTTTAGCTTTATCGATCAGAAAATTTTGATTTCGACAATCAGAAATGACCATGCGATGATCTGATAGATGGAGACATTCGATGGATCCAAAAACCTACAACGATGATCTCGGTGATATTTATAGCATACTATCAAAGTTTCACTTCAATCAAATATCATTATCATGATCATTTTAGTAAGAAATTATTTTAGCCGTTAAATTAAAAACAAGCGATCAAAGAGCTAAATGACGTTTGATTATGAGATAATTTTTTAGTTAAATAATTTTTGTTATAATTTTAATAATTTTATACGGTGATGATCATAAAATTTAAATTATTTTTTTATGATCTATTCACGTTAAGCAAATCTTGCAAAAGCATGAGTATAATTACCAATGGAGTTTAAGATTAATGGTTATCAAGTGACGTATAGTTTTGGATCATTTTTAGATCCACAAGTTGAATTTTATGATCACCACCGTAAAAATGATTAAAGTAGTAGCCAAGATTATTTATGAAAAAATTATCTTATAATCGAACATCATTTGGTTCTTTGATCAGTCATTTATCATTTAACGATTGAAATTATCCTGTACTAAATTGACCAAGATAACGATATTCGATTGAAGTAAAACTTTGATAGTATGCTACAAACATCATCGAGATCATCATTATAGGTTTTGGATCCATCAAAGATCTTCATCTATCAGATCATCACATCATCGTTCGTGATCGTCGAAATTAAATTTTTCTGATCGATGAAACTAGGGCCATCGGATCGAGGTAATCTTTTGTAATGACACTCTAATGGTAATTATTTAGATAATGAATGATGAAGATGGGCATTAAATTTTAAAATTATATAATATTTAGGATAAAAATATGAAAAAAAGATATGACCGTGATTACACTGAACCGATGCTATAGATCGCATCTATTGTAGGTGTTAGTTTAAATCATTGCTATATAGATTGACTTATAGTAGTGGTTAGAATAAATTGCTACCATATATCGGATCTAAAGCAGTGGTTTTTTGTAACCACTGCTATAGGTTGATCTATGATAGTGGTTTTTTGTAACTGTTGTCGTAGATCCTATGGTAGTAATTTCTAAAATCGCTGCCATAGTATACACTGTCGTACTTTTTTTTATAGTAGTATTGATCATACACCGACTTCATAAGTACTTGACTGTGCCCAGAAGTCTTTCATTACTGAATTAGAAATTTAGTTAGTCCGATACCAAAGCATAGTGAATTGCTTGCAAGCCACTGAGCTATCTCAGGTCTAAGACACACTTATACCTATATCCCATCAGAATAATTCTTGACAGTAGAATGCTCTGAAGATGGTTATGTTCAGTGATGATATACCTTTACATCTTACTTATATGCCATACCAGTGTCTCCACACTTCTTGGTTAAGAGGACAACCAACCTATTTGGCATACAGCGATATATGCTCGATAGATGCTATCATCCTTATTAACGGCCTATCATTTAGTCGCGAACAGTTTAAGAACTAATCAATAAATCCTCTCTTTATCGAAACTAAATAGTCCTAAGAACTTCATCACAATAATGAAGTTCATTAGAAAATATAGACTTTGTGATGAAAAAGATGCCAAAATATTTATTATTCATTAATAAATCAATTATAATTACAAAATTGCTCAACCATCAACAGGCTGACGATTGACTTTGAAACATTTTTCTTAACAACTCCCACATATCCTAAAGCCACTCGACATAGAATCAAATACCCATCTTCGACTTATGGTTGTTGAACTCCTTAATTGCTAGGACTTTAGTGAAGGGATCGATCAGGTTCTCATTTTCGTTGATCTTTTGAAGGTCGATGTCATCTCGATCCATAATCTTTTGGATTAGATGGAAGTAGCATAGTATGTGCTTCATCCACTGGTGTGCTTTTGATTTCTTCGTCTGAGCAATAGCACCAGTGCTGTCACAATAAAGCAGGACTGGTCCATCAAGAGAGGATACTACTCCAAGCACGGCGATAAACTTTCTTAGCCACACAGCTTTCTTCGTGGCATCTGATGCTGCAATGTACCCTGCTTCACAAATAGAGTCAGCCATAGTATGCTGCTTGTAACTCTTCTAGTAGATGACTTCATCATTTAAGATAAAGATATAACATAATACGCTTCTGCTGTCATCATGGTCAAATTAAAAGTTGGAGTCAGTAAATTCCATAAGTTTCAAATCTAACTTACTATAAATCAACCATTGGTCCTTAATATTCTTTAAATACTTTAGAATGGCTTTCACCACTTTTCAATGATTCTCTCTAAGATCAGATTGGTATCTACTCACTACTTCTAGTAAGTATGCCATATATATCTGATCTCGTACATGTCATGACGTACATAATAGATCCCACTGAAGCATATGAGACTCTACTCATATACTCTCTCTCTTCAAAAGTGGTCGGATAATCCTTCTTTGAGAGAGAAATTTCATAGACTATTGGAAGATAGCCCTTTTTGAAATTCTCCATGCTGAACCTCTTCAGCATAGTATCTATATACGTAGAGTGGGATAATCCAAGCATCCTTTTAGATCTATCCCTATAGATCTTTATCTCTAAGATGTAGGATGCTTCACCCAAGTCCTTCATGAAAAATTATGATAACAACCAAACTTTTATTCCTTGTAGTGTTGGGATGTCATTCCTGATTAAAAGAATATTATCCACGTATAGGACAAGGAATACCACTACTGAATCATTTATTCATTTGTAAATACAGAGCTCTTCTCTATTCTTAACAAAGCCATACATTTTGATTACCTTATCAAAATGCATGTGATGCAGCCTATAACAAGGCAATCATTGGATAAGAAGGATGGAAGATGCACAAAACAAGAGAAAGCGAAAGAAAAAGGAAGAAATCTCTTCTCTCGAATTTTATTTCACTATATGAAATTGACTTGACTACAATGAAGGCCAAAGGCCTTTATTTATAGAGTAAAAGACTTAATTTGAAAGAAAAAAAAAATCTTAAACAAAGTCATAAAATAAATCCTAAACAAAATAAAAAAGAACAAAATGAAACAAAGTCAAAAACTAGACTCCTACTTGGACCAGGAATTCTGATAAACTTGTGCACTATCATAGACCTATCAAATAATAAAATTTGACTCCAAAATTTGTAGTGGTGGCAAAATAGCTAATCCTGTAGGGCTCAAAGAGAGGTTTCTAGAATGGGGTCATAATAAAGATTCTGACATCGAATGATCAAGTTATGGCCGTTCTAGCTCAATAGTATCAAAACCCTGCAAATCAGTGCAATCAGGTTGAATTCGCACCCTTTCGGATCTGAGCCCTCAAATATATATATATATATGTCAGCTAAGACATCTACACCAGCATGTTCCAAGTCCGAGATGCTTGCTTTAATCCATAAATGGATCTCTAAAGCTTGCACACCTTAGACTTATTTGTGGATATAAATCCCTCAAGTTGTGTCATATACATATCTTCGGTCAGCTCTTCATTCAGAAAAGTTATCTTCACATCCATTTGCCAGATCTCATAATCTAGATAGCTAGCTATTGTAAGCATTATCCAAATAGATTTTAGCATTGCCATAGGAGAGAACATCTCATCATAGTCAATACCATAACGTTGACGATACCCCTGAAAAGAATATGCCCTCAAGCCAATTAATTTTTGGGCTGTTCTTTATCTTCCAAACTCATGTGATGATATTTTTTTAATAAATAAATAAAAGCATTTATTACATCATATATAGTGTCTTATTATTTATTTAAGATTATGATGAACCCTATAAATTAGGGCTATGATTTTAGGATTATGATGAGATCATACCAGTGAGACCTAAAACCTTAAAACCCTAATTTAAATATTCCTAGTCGTTGGGACATTGAGTTAGGGATCAATATTTTTCGGTAAGACTAGCACATTCTTTGTATGCTCGATTGAGAGGATGATTGATCTCACAATAACTTATGTATGACACTAATACAAGAATGTGGGTGCTCATTAGGGAATGAGTTCACTGAATTGATCTAAATTGAGAATATCTAATGGAGTCTTATCACATGTTAATAGATGGTTCTCATAGTGGAATTTGTGCATGTAATACTTTGATCTGAAACTACCATAGAATCTTATATATATAAATCCATATTTTGGTTCATACTCATTCATGACTCAGTTATGTATGAGATGATCTGGATATGGTAGATTATATATATGAAGGTTGTGAGTAGGTTAACATGGAATCGATCTCTCCTGGTAAGAGGAAATAGCATCCTACCTGCTTCAAACAAATGATGATTCAGGAAGACTTTGATCAAAGCATGATGAAAATTATAAATGGTTTCTAATGTTTCATTAAATGAATCATCATCATAAGATTGAAAGAGAAATAAATATGATATTGGGATTAACATATTTCCATACCCAAAGTCATATTCAGGATGCAGGGAGATCGAAGGATCTAGTTGCATGGTAATTTTCACTGAAGAATAATTTTGGTATTTTCATTAAAATTTTACATCTTCTAAAAAATCATGATACGTTGCTAGACGTCAATCATGTCTTGTGGGTTCAATCAAATTAAAATTTTAATTTGATCATTAAATTAGAAAGTGTTCTAAATTAAGTCAAATTGGGTTGGCTAGTTTTGACCTAAATCGGTTTGGTTAAGTTCTAACTAGATTAGGTCAAATCACACCCAGACTCACTGCTAGTTAGATGTGGAACCCAATGGGTCACACACAAAGAGAGTTGATTAAGGGTCTTATTGGATTAGACCATATTTGCAAGATGAACATGCTAGCACATGTAGCAAATCCTAGCACCTGGATTCGAATCAACTTCTGATTTGGGCTAATTAAGATCCGATTTGAGTCAAATAGGACTTGATCTTGAATTGGATTAACCTAGACTGATTGGGCTTCAGTTGGGGCACCACATACCTAAATCCCACATGCTAGAGAGTCTCTCTCTTGTGCATGGGAAGTCTTTCATGCGCAAAATATTTTTTGGCGCATAGAATTAATTGGTGCCTACCTTCTTTGACTTTTTCCATTTGTTATGTCACGTAAAAATTTTGAATAGGCATAGACATCTGATATGGGGCGATAAAGAGTCCTTCTACAAGTTAAAAACTCCATTTTCTTTTTAATTTTTGTCACCCAGGATTCTTTCCCGCCCAAGATTCCTGCCGCCTAAGACTCCATGCCGCCCACTCCTTCTTGACGCATCTTGGACCAAGTCAAAGTCTCTTGGGACTTTGACTATTCAAAGATCATCTCCACGCCTTCTTACTGAATGGGCATCCCTTTTTAGAGCCATTGGATGGCCCTTTATTTGATTTAATGGATGAAAAGGGTGGCGCCAATGATGAAATATTGCGACTCTTCGTAAATAACTTACGTAGAATTAGTCCAAGAGTCCTTCTGCTTTAAGGCACCTCTTGAACTAAGTCTACATCTCATTATTTTCTGATGAGGCATGAGATTGGCTAAAGGGACATGAAATTTTTTTTTTTTAAGGGTGCGAGAAATTATGTTGGCACCCTTACGTACATTATAAATAATGGTGCATACCTTGAGTCCGGTAGATGTGAAAATTATCTTTCTTTCTTATAAGAGTTTCTTTTTATCCAATTTCTTTCTTCTCTTCTCTTGTCTAGATCTTATCCTTATAAGGATAAGAAGTCATTTTAAGACTAAGAGATTAGGAAGAAAAATTAAGAAGATAAAGAAAAAGAAAGATAGATAAGGAGAGGCAAGGAAGGTGACATAAAGGCTAAAGAAGGTCTTGCCCTTTTAATTAAAGTTTTTATTATTAGAACTCTAATTATATAAATCAGAGGTGCTGGTGTCTTGATCAAATCTCTATGTGGATCAACGTTGGAGGATGAACACATGGGCACCTGGTGGAACCCCCTAAAGGACTGCTGCCGACGATCAGGATCAATTTAGGATTTAGCGATAAGAGGTATGTTTTAATACTTTCTTTTATATTACAAATGCATGTTATATGATTTAATTACTAATAAGGTAGTCCTAGGGTTTGGGTTTGATTTATATGATTTTATATTTTTGCTTTAAAATCCATGCTTCTGCCCTATACACCATTCCTATCAGTGGTATCAGAGCAAGCCTTATTAGGATAAATCATATAATGCTTTGCTTATAATATAATGGCACAATAGAAAAGTATGATATTTTTTTTTTGTGTTTATTTGCATGTTATTTATATGATGAGATCATATTCTTTTATTTATCATAATGAGATTATAATGTATATATTATTCTATAAAGGTTGCCTTGATATAGTAGAAAGTATTCACTATATAATGATGGTTGTCCTAGAATAATTATACATGTTAATAGATATATATAAATTTTATTATAATTGATGCTATTAGGCATTTAGTTTGATTTAAATCAGAATGTGCATCGAAACCTTTTAAATCCCTCTTTAAAAATTATATTAAGTTATAGTGTAATTAATCTATAGCTGCATCAGTCGGGATGTCTAATTGATCAATCGGTGTCTAGGATAAATGATTCTATTATCTGACCTGACTAATTTATTGGTGTCTAAGGAAAGCAACAGAGGGACTCCCACTTCTCTCCCACTTATCTGACTGATTCGATTAATTTAATTCTAGATTGAAATGCTTAGTATTATATTCACTACATTAAGGCCTTTCTCCATACTAGCTTCTTATTATGTCCAGAACCATATTAGTTTTGTTGTGTAACCACAAGATCTATCATGAAAAATGATATAATATTAATCTAGCGCATTAAGATGCTTACAGCATTTTGAATATACTACTTTATTATGTAACCACAAAAGTAGTCATATTTCATTTTGACTGTATAGAAATAAAGGGTTCTATTTAAACTAAAATATTAAAGTTTGTTGTGCTAACATAAGGCTATTAATATTTTAGAGGCAAAAATTTTTTGAGAGTTGCATAAAATGCAATTGGAAAGAGTTTCCTATCTTTAAATTTATAACAAATTTGTTGTGCAACCATAGACCTTTTATAAAGAATTAGGATCTTATTCTCACTAAGAAAATCAATAAGAGGGTTATGATTTTTTGATTAAATAGTAGGAGACATAATTAAATTAAAGTCCTGATTTAATTATGTTTGTCATCATGAGTTGTTTGCTTGTATATTGTTCTTTATTATATAGATTAAATGGCTTCTTCACTTTCATTGCGTTCAATTTTGGATTCAAATAAATTGACTTGTCAAAATTATGTTGACTGATTGAGAAACCTAAAAATAGTACTCAATCAAGAAAAACTCTCCTATATTCTTGATGCCCCTGATCCTAAGCCATTAGAAAATGATGCCATAGATGAAGATAAGTCCACATATAAGATGTGGCAAAATGATTCCCTTACTATCAAATGCATCATACTTGCCTCTATGAATAATCAATTACAGAGGCAGCATGATGGCATGGACACTCAATCCATATTACTCAATCTAAAAGAGCTTTATGGAGAGCATAGTAGGACTGCTAGATATGAGATATCTAAGCAATTATTTTATGCAAGAATGACAGAAGGAACATTCGTACAAAATCATGTTTTGATGGTAATTGACCTAATCACTCGATTAAGTCAATTAGGTTTTATTATGGATGGAGAGTTAAGTCAGGATTTGATCTTGCAATCATTCTTAGAATCATTTTCTCAATTTATCATGAACTATCACATGAACAAATTGAATTCCTTCTTACTTGAGCTGTTAAATATGCTCAAGACAGCAGAAAGCCATATCAAGAAAGATAAGGCTCCTCTTCTTCTTGTGGATGGGATCTCTAAGAAGAAGACAGGCAAAAAGGGTTCAAAGAGAAGGTTGAATCCTAAAAATGGTATAAATAAGAAGAAAAGGAGGAAGATGGTCTCCGGACAGATGACCTATTTTTACTACTGCAAAATAGGTCATTGGAAGAGGAATTGCAAGGCTTACCTTACAACCATGAAGTCTGGTGCAAATAATGCACCAAAAAATATGTATGAGATATATACTATATTATCATTAAATTCTTTCATTTCAAATTCTTGGGTATTAGATACCGACTGTGATTTTCATATCTGCAAATCTTTGCAAGGGTTGCAAAAAATTAAGAGTTTGAAGAAAGATGACTTCAAGCTCTATGGCACTGGAGGAGAGTCTACCCAAGCAGAAGTTATAGGGATAAATATATTGAAGTTACCTTATGGAAAGATCTTAGAGCTTATAAATTATTATTATATGCCTAAGATCATTAGAAATATTATATCTATATCCTTATTATTAAAATAAGGTTATAGTCTTAATGTAACAAGCGAAGATTGCTCGATCAAATATTCTAATGAAAATATTTATTTTGGCATATTTAGCAATGGTTTGTTGACTCTATGTTTGGATGACAATATATTTCATATTGATGAAAATGAAAAATGCAAGAGATATGACATAAATAATACTTTACTTTGGCATTATCGATTAGGTCATATTAGTGAGGCTAGGATTAACAAGTTATACAAAGAAAAGTTCTTTGATCCTTTTGATTATGAATCATTGGAAACTTGTGAATCATACCTCATGGGTAAAATGACCAAGATTCCATTTAGTGGACATGGAGAAAGGATAAATGGGTTATTAGGACTTGTACATATGGATGTATGTGGTCCTATGACAACTCAAGCCAGAGGAGGATACTCTTATTTTATAACGTTCACTGATGATTTATCTAGGTTTGGATATGTGTATCTTATGAAATACAAATCAGAAGCTTTTGATAAATTTAAAGAGTATCAAAGTATGGTCGAAAAACAAACTGGACAATGTATAAAAATCCTTTGATCTGATCAGGGAGGAGAATACTTATCTAGTAAGTTTCTTAACTATCTTAAAATTAAAGGGATTCTCTCTGAATGGACACCTCTTTATACACTGCAATTAAATGGTGTAGCCGAAAGAAAAAATCATACCTTATTAGATATGGTACGGTCCATGATGTGCTTCACTGAATTACCTATTTCTTTCTGGGATCATGCCCTGGAGACTGTAATTTACATCTTGAATAGAGTACCTTCTAAATCTATATCTAGTACTCCATATGACATATGGAGAAGTAAGAAATCTAATCTTAAGTATTTTAAGATATGGGGTTGTTCAGCATATGTCAAAAGAAATTTTGGACATAAACTTGATGCTAGATCAGACAGATGTCTATTTATAGAATATCCTAAAAATAGTATAGGATATTTATTCTACCATCCTACTGAACAAAAGGTATTTATAAGTAGGCATGCCACTTTCATGGAAAAGAAATTTATCCTAGAAAAGGACAGTGGCAAAAATATTGAACTTAGTGAAGTTCAAGAAAAACAAATAGAAATTTCTCAACCAAATAATCACATAAAAGAACCAGAACACATAACTCCTATCCATAGGTCTAAAAGAGTATGAAATACACCTGTGAGGTATGGATTCATTATTGAGAACAATGAAGCCCAAGTCATTGAGAATGACGAACCTCTGACCTATACGGAAGCAGTCAAAAATGAGGACTCTTACAAATGGCTGGCTACCATGCAATCCAAAATGGAATCCATGCACACCAACAAAGTATGGACTTTGGTGGATGCACCAGAGGATATAAACCCTATTGGATGAAAATGAATTTTTAAGAAAAAGATTGGAGCTGAGGGTCAAATTAAAACCTATAAGGCCAGATTGGTGGCTAAGAATTTTAGGCAAAAATAGAAGATTGATTATGATGAAACATTTTCACTTATTGCCATGCTCAAATCTATTCGAATTATGCTTGCCATAGCAGCATACCACGATAATGAAATATGGCAAATGGATGTAAAGACTGCCTTCCTTAATGGTTTCCTTGAGGAGGAGGTCTATATGTCACAGCGAGAGAAATTTGAGTCAAATGAGAGACCAAATCAGGTATGCAAGCTTAAGAGATCCATTTATGGATTAAAGCAAGCATCAAGGAGTTGGAACATCCATTTTGATGAAACAGTAAAGGAGCTTGGATTTATCAAGAATGTTGATGAACTATGTGTGTACAAGAAAACTAGTGGGAGAACCATAGTCTTCTTGGTTCTATATGTAGATGATATACTCCTCTTTAGGAATGATATCATAATGTTACAATCAATCAAATTATGGCTATCAAATAAGTTTTCTATGAAAGATTTGGGAGAAGCATCCTATATACTAAGAATAAAGATCTATAGAGATAGATCTAAGAGGATGCTAGGCTTGTCCCAATCAAGGTACATTGACTTAATATTGAAAAGATTCAGTATGGATGGGAGTAAAAGAGGTTATTTACCCATGAGTCAAGGCATACATCTCTCTAAAAAGATATCTCCAAAGACACCTGAAGAGAGAAATAGAATGAGTTCTATTCCTTATGCTTCGGTTGTTGGATCAATAATGTATGCCATGTTATGTACAAGGCCTAATGTTGCTTATGCTTTAGGCATTGCAAATAGATTTCAAGCTGATTCAGGAGAGGATCATTGAAAAGCTGTGAAAAATATTCTTAAGTACTTGAGAAAGACTAAAGATATTTTTCTGGTATATGGTGGTTCTGATCTTAAATTTGAAGTATATTCTGACTCTAGTTTTCAATCAGACCCAGATGATAGCAAATCCATTTCAGAATATATTTTTACTCTGAATGATGGAGCAATAAGTTGGAAGAGTACTAAACAGCCAACTGTAGCTGACTCAACTACTAAAGCAGAATACATAGCTGTAAGTGAAGCCGCCAAGGAAGCTGTCTGGATGAAGAAGTTCATCACTGAATTGGGTGTTATTCCTGAAATTGAGAATTTAGTATCACTTTACTATAATAATACTAGAGCTGTTGCTCAAGTAAAGGAACCAAGGTCTCATCATAAATTCAAACACATTCTAAGACACTTCCATCTCATTCATGAAATTATTGAAAGATAAGATGTAGTCATAGAATGAGTTGACACAAAGAACAACATAACAGACCCATTCACTAAGGCTTTACCACTGCAACTATTTGATCGCCACCTTGATTGTATGGGATTAAAATATAAGGGCGATTAGCTTTAGTGCAAGTGGGAGATTGAAAGAAATATGCCCTCAAGCCAATTAATTTTGGGACAGTTCTTTATCTTCCAAACTCATGTAATGATATTTTTTTTAATAAATAAATAAACATATTTATTTCATCATATGCAGTGTCTTATTATTTATTTAAAATTATGATGAACCCTATAAATTAGGGCTATGATTTTAGGATTATGATGAGATCATACCAGTGAGACCTAAAATCTTAAAATCCTAATTTAAATATTCCTAGTCGATGGGATATTGAGTTAGGGATCAATATTTTTTTATAAGACTAGCACATTCTTTATATGCTCGATTGAGAGGATGATTGATCTCATAATAACTTGTATATGATACTAATATAAGAATGTGGGTGCTCATTAGAGAATGAGTTCACTGAATTGATCCAAATTAAGAATATCTAATGGAGTCTTAGCTACATGTCAATAGATGGTTCTCATAGTGGAATTTGTGCATGTAATCTTTTGATCTGAAACTACTATAGAATCTTATATATATAAATCCATATTTTGGTTCATACTCATTCATGACTCAATTATGTATGGGATGATCTGGATATGGTAGATTATATATATGAAGGTTGTCAGTAGGTTAACATGAAATCGATCTCTCCTGGTAAGAGAAAATAGCATCCTACCGACTTCAAACAAATGATGATTCAGGAACACTTTAATCAAAGCATAATGAAAATTACAAATGGTTTCTAATATTTCATTAAATAAATCATCATCATATGATTAAAAGAGAAATGAATATGATATTAGGATTGACATATTTCCATAGCCAGAGTCATATTCAGGATGCAGGGAGATCGAAGGATCTAGTTGCATGGTAATTTTCATTGAAGGGTATTTTTGGTATTTCCATCAAAATTTCACATCTTTCGGAAAGTCACAATATGTTGCTAGACATCAATCATTTCTTGTGGATTCAATCAAATTAAAATTTTAATTTGATCATTAAATTAGAAAGTGTTCTAAATTAAGTCAAATTGGGTTGGCTAGTTTTGACCTAAATCGGTTTGGTTGAGTTCTAACCAGATTAGGTCAAATCACACCTAGACTCACTGCTGGTTAGATGTGAAACCCAATGGGTCACACACAAAGAGAGTTGATTAAGGGTCTAATTGGATTAGACCATGTTTGCAAGATGAACATGCTAGCACATGTAGCAAACCCTAGCACCTGGATTCGAATTGGATTCGAATCGGCTTCCGATTTGGGCTAATTAAGGTCCTATTTGAGCCAAATAGGACTTGGTCTTAAATTGAATTAACCTAGACTGATTGAGCTTCAGTTGGGGCACCACATACCTAAATCCCATGCCAAAGAGTCTCTCTCTTATGCATGGGAAGTCTTTCATGCGCAAAGCATTTTTTGGCGCATAGAATTAGTTGGCGCCTACCTTCTTTGACTTTTTCTATTTGTTATGTCGCATAAAAATTTTGAATAGGCATGGACATCTGATATGGGGTGATAAAGAGCCCTTCTATAAGTTAAAAACTCCATTTTCTTTTTAATTTTTGTCGCCCAGGATTCTTTGTTGCCCAAGACTCCTTGCTGCCCAGGACTCCATGCCGCCCACTCCTTGACGCATCTTGGACCAAATCAAAGTCCCTTGGGACTTTGACTATTCAAAGATCATCTCCACACCTTCTTACTGAATGGGCGTCCCTTTTTAGAGCCATTGGATGGCCCTTTTATCTGATCTAATGGATGAAAAGGGTGGTGCCAATGATGAAATATTGTGACTCTTCGTAAATAGCTTACGTAGAATTAGTCCAAGAGTCCTTCTGCTTTAAGGCACCTCTTGGACTAAGTCTATATCTCATTATTTTCTAATGAGGTGTAAGATTGGTCGAAGGGACATGAGATTTTTTTTTTTAAGGGTGCGAGAAATTATGTTGGCACCCTTACGTACATTATAAATAAGGGTGCATACCTTGAGTCTGGTAGATGTGAAAATTATCTTTCTTTCTTACAAGAGTTTCTTTTTATCCAATTTTTTTTCTTTTCTTCTCTTGTCTAGACCTTGTCCTTATAAGGACAAGAAGTCATCTTAAGACTAAGAGATTAGGAAGGAAAATTAAAAAGACAAAGAAAAAGAAAGATAGATAAGGAGAGACAAGGAAGATGACATAAAGGCTAAAGAAGGTCTTGCCCTTTTAATTAAAGTTCTTATTATTAAAACTCTAATTATATAAATCAAAGGTGCTGGTGTCTTGATCAAGTCTCTATGTGGATCAATGTTAGAGGATGAACACGTGGGCACCTGGTGGAACCCCCTGACGGACTGCTACCGATGATCAGGGTCAATTTAGGGTTTAGCAATAAGAGGTATATTCTAATACTTTTTTTTATATCATAAATGTATGTTATATGATTTAATTGCTAATAAGGTGGTCCTAGGGTTTGGGTTTGGTTTATATGATTTCATGTTTTTGCTTTGAAATCCATGTTTCTGCCCTATACACCATTCCTATCAACCCCTTGACAACCAGACGGGCTTTATAGGTCTCCACCTTTCCATCTGCATCCCTCTTTCTTTTGAAGATCCATTTACACCCGATGGATTTAACACCTTCGAATAGATCAACCAATGTCCACACATCATTAACCTTCATGGACTCCATCTCGGATTTCATGGCCTCGAGCTATTTCTCGAAATCAGATCTCTGCATTGCATCTATATAGGTGATTGAATCCTCATCATCTCATCAAGTTTGATGGAATCACCATCCCAGACCAAGAAACCATAGTATCTATTTGATTGATGCAGTACTCTGCTAGATCGCCTTATTGGTGTAGGTACATTAAACTCTGAATTTGATCTAATCAAATTTGATTTAGGTTCAGCCACATGTATTGGTCTTTCTACCCATTGAACTTCATCAAATTCAACCTTAGAGGCAACGATTCCTTTACCAAAGAACTTCTTTTCTAAAAAGATTATCTTAAGACTGATGAACATCTTTTATTCATCAGCATGGTAGAAAATATATCCTTTGGTTTCTTTTGAATATCCTATGAATGTGTACTTGTGTGACCTAGGATCAAGTTTATCTGTGATTAACCATTTAACATAAGCCGGGCACCCCCAGACCCTAAGGTGTGAAAGTGCTGACTTATGTCCTATTCATATCTCATATGAGTCTTAATTATAGACTTACTTGGAATCCTATTTAACATATAGTAAGTCAATTTGAGTGCATATCCTCAAAAAGATATTAACAAGCTGGCAAAATTCATCATGAATCGGATCATATCTAACAGAGTCCGATTCCTTCTCTCTGACATACTATTATGCTGTGATGTTTCTGAAGAAGTCCATTAGGAGGGAATCTCATTCCCTCCTAGATATGTAAAAAACTCATTGAAAAGGTATTCCACTCCTCGATCAAATCGAAGAATTTTAATACTTTTTTCAGTTTATTTTTCTACTTCACTTCGAAATTGTTTGAACATTTCAAATAAATCCAACTTGTATTTTATCAGATAGACATATCCATACTGAAAGATCATCAGTGAAAGTGATGAAGTAGAAATATCCACCTCTGACTCTCATGCTCATTGATCCACATACATCAGTATGTACTAGACCTAAGAGCTCAGTGGCTCTCATCTTTTTCAGTAAAAGATGATTTGATCATTTTACCAAGAAGATAAGATTCACAGGTTGGAAGTGATTCACAATCACTAACTTCGAGAATTTTCTCTTGAGTCAACCTATTTATTCTATTCTTGTTTATATAACCTAGACTACAGTACCATAAGTAGATATCAGATACATTATCTAATTTAGGATGTTTGCTAGTTGAATAGACTATATTAACAAATTATGATAGCATGTACACACCATTATTCAAATATCCAGAGAAAATAGTAACACCATTCATAGTGATATTACAAAATTATTTTTTTATTAAAATTTCATAATTATCTTTGGCCAAAAGGTCTATAGAAATAACATCCAAAAAGAAACTAGAACAAAAATAACAATCAGTAAGAACAATAGTATGGGACTCAAACATAAGTTTCAAGATTTCTAATGCTAGAACTAGTCTTCCATCTCCAATGTTCAGGAACCTCTCGTCTTGCTCAAATCTCCTACTGATCTGCAACCCCTACAATAAATTAAAAATATGGTAAGGGCTACCGGTATCCAATACCCAATCAGTAATATCACAAATAGAAAAATTGCAAGGAGTTATCATATAAATACCTTTCCTTGCAATAGCTTGCTTCTTTCTTTGTCTATTCGGATCCAGGGAGGTAATGTACTGAAGACAGTTTCTCTTCTAATGCTCCCACTTCTTGCAAAAGAAGCATTCAGCTTGACTCTTATTGGACTTTATCTTTCTGATCTAGCTCTGCATAGATGTCCCAGCCTGAACTTGCACCTTCTTAGATTTCTTCTTCTTGTTCTTCTTTCCTTTCCTAAAAGGTCGAGAATCAGAAGATGAACCTCCCACTAAGTTCACTAGCTCCTTGTGGAGCTGGTGATCCTTCTCAAATTTCTGAAGTAATCCTAGTAACCTATGGTAATTTACATCAGGCTTTGTCATCCTGTAATGAATAAGGAATGGGAGATAGAACTTAGACAGTGAGTTCAGTATTGCATCTTTTCCAAACTACTCATGCAAGAAAAAGTCGAGCTTGCTCAAATGCTCCATCAGCTCAATCATATACCATTACTATAAAAATGGACTACGGCAGTGGTTCGTAACTATTATTGTAGCCCAAAAAACTGCTGTCATAGGCTATGACAGCGGTTTTCTAACCGCTGCGACTGCAGCCGTCGCCGTAGCTCTATGGCAGCAGTTATTGCAGCAGTTATTTAAACCACTGTCATAGATGACCTATTATAATGGTTTATAAACCGCTGCAATATATCGACCTATAGCAGTGGTTATGTAACCACTGCCATAGTTAATCTATAGCAGCGATAACATAACCGCTGCCATAGGTAATCTATAGCAGCAATTTCTTAATCGCTGTTATAGGTCTAATACAGCGGTTGGCACCATTTGCATCAGAAATCTATGGTAGCGATTGGCATCGATATGGCAGCAGTAACTATTGCTGTAGATCTTGAATAATTAAAAAAATATTTTTTTATATATTTTATCTGATAAATATAGATATATAATATAAAAAAATATAATAAACATAAAAATTATTTTGAAATGCTAAACTTTTATTACCAAATAAAACTTATTATAATATTTTTCAAAAAAATAAAATACATCAAAAGTCTCCTAAATCTACATCATCGTTGTTGTCATCGGGAGCTGGAGTCGGAGTTGAAGCTGGAGCCAGAGCCGGAGCTGGAGTTAGAATGTGGGCCAACATATCCTCAAAGTCTGTGACTTCAAAACATACGTTGAGCATCGACATCATATCTCTCACGATATCTTTCAGATGAGATGCGCGCTCCTCAGCCCGATCTGCCCACATCGTAGCATGATCTACCCATGCCAATGCCTCCTCAAGCTTCTTTCGACTGACGACACTAGAAGTCTGTGAGAAGATGCTTGCCTCGGACCAGTAGCTCGTCGGTATGTGTCCGGGCCTACATCGAATCCTCCCAGAGTGCTCAGGCCCCAAGACCTGAGATAGATGGTCATGGGGCCCAAAGGTATCCGAGCCCTCGCTCGCGAGAGCATCTAACTGATTCTGTAATTATAAACTGAAATAAAATTTTATAAGAAATGCTATAATACTAATCATATATACTAATATATTTAATACTTACAAAAATACGCTCAATCGCGGCGTTCATCAGCCTGCCTGTCTTTTTCGTGCGACTAGATTGGAAGATCTCGCTACGGCTGGACATAACTCCATCTCTCATCAGCTATAACAAAGAACAAATTTATCAGAAAGATGATAAAAAATATGAATTTAATTTATCTAATAAGATTTAAAATTAATTACCTCTCTATGCACACGACTGACCATAGACTCGCGGCCTAGAGTGTGCGTATACTCCTGGGCTATACGGTTCTCTCGGTTCTGATGAGAGATAGCCTAACAAGTATTCAAATAAATAATAAATATTTAAATAATATTTAAATAAAACTTTAAGCATATTGAAAAATTCAAAAGTTAGAAATTTTACCTCAAACTCCTAGCTCCTTCAGTGTTTAACCATCCTCTCCCATTGACTCGGAGGACAGTCCTGTATCAAGGGAACAAGTTCCTCCAAAGTGTCTCGTCAGTACTCGAGCCATCCTCTATGGAGCTTGACCTTGTAACCCCGGTATAACTTCTTGATCTTCTTCAGTTGGACATCTCGAGCCCTCTCATGATCGGAGAAGTCGTACCTTTTTTGCACAAATTTATCAAAAATTAGTTACAAAATTATTCTAATCAAACATATATAGTATAAACATATAAAATACATAAATATAACTAAAATGCACATACTTACCCATATCTCCTTCCATACCCGATCTCTGACGGTAGCATCCATCAAACTTCAGTCTCTGGGCTCTACAAGAATGATGTCCGACCATCTCACAAGCACTCCAAAAAAGGAATGCATCTCCCGCATGGTCTCCCCTACCGGCCACCCCTCCGCATCGTAATAGACCATCACCTAATGCTGACGGTTTCACACATGTGCCATACGTGTAGAACTGTGAAATGTCCAATTGGATGATGCACCTGTAATGCAAATATGTTATGCAAATATATAAGTATACAAATACTATATAAAAAATAAAATTATGCTAATATAATAAAAACATACACTTAGATGCCTACGTAGAAGCATGTGTCTTAGATATGGACGATGGTAGAGGCTCAGCTACCAATGAAGTAGATACCGTCGGTGGAGTAGATGTCGATGGTGGAGGTCTCTGAGTAGCCGATGTCGAGGTGGACGGAGTATGCTCCGACTGCTCGTCGGATGTTGAACTGCGCATAACCCATCGAGGGGCAAGAGTGAAAGCTAGATGGCATTTAGGTGCCATCGTGACCTATAACGTTAATGAACATTAATCAATATAACATGTTAAGCAATAATATTAGTATAACATCAATAAATAGTCTCTAATATGTACACTAATCAATTGACGGGTCTATCATTATGCAATGCAATAAACAAAAACAACATGATATAAACATCCAGAAAATGTTATGCAATAAATTCTACAACATAAATTACATTCATAAATAATTAAGGATGAGCAACAGTCGTAGATCTGATCTCTTGTGCGAACCTTGGTATTAATCTAGAAATCTAAAAGAAGAATAAAGTAGATGATGGTGGCACCTTAGGACTTAAAGTTGGAACCTTAGAAAGACATATCAAATTCTGTTCACTCGAAAGCTGAGCCGACTCCGTGCTTGAGACAGTCGGCTCTATGCCTGAGATATTCGACTAGGATCCTCCCCCAGCTGGCTTGATCATTGCTCAAGCTGGCTCAACTACGTATCCGAGTCGGCTCGACTATGTGCCATCCCCTCGATCACTCCCTCTCTCGATCTCTCTCGCCGGCGACGACGACGAGGCCGAACCCCTTCCTCCCAACTTTTTCATCTCTCGATCTTCCTCTCTTCCTCTCTCGATCTCCCTCATCAATGAGGCCGGACCCCATCCCTCCCTCTCTCATTCTCTCAATCTTCCTCATCGGTAAGGCCAAACCCCATCCCTCCCAGTGATGCCGGCGAGGCCGGACCCCCTTCCTCCCTCTCTTGCTCTCTCGATCTCCCACTCTCCCTCTCTTGATCTCCCATAAGGCAAGGCCAGACCCCCTCCCTCCCAATGATGGCAGCAAGGCCGGACCCCCTCCTTCCCAATGATGCGGTGAGGCCAAATCCCTCCCTTCCTCTCTCAAGTGCAGACCCATCGACTATTTAGGTTTGGATCCAGTATCAGTAATTAAAATTCGATCTGGATCTGAATATCTAGGTTCCAATCTGAATCCAATCCATTGATAGATCTAATCCACAGCCGTCGACATGGCATGGCCCAAGGCTACCACCATGGCACGGCCCAAAAACTACAGCATGCAGATAATTATAATATTTATAATAAATATTTATAATATTTATTATAAATATTCTATAAATTATTATAAATATACATGATTAATAAATAATACTATAAAATTAAAAAAAAATTATACCTATAGCTATAGAGAGCGGGTTGCACCAAAAGCTCCGAGGATCATCGGCGATTATGCTAGAGAAGAATGATGGTACTAGAGGGAACCTACGAAATAAAAGCAAGATAGTGAGAATAGAGAAGAGAGAAAAGAGAAAAGAGAGAGAGCAGAAAGGTTGGGGATGGGGGCTAGGGGGAGGGGGCACAGTGACGTAGAGCCCAAGGAGGCTTCGCACTCGAATCATGGAGGGTCAGCATGATGGTGGTGGTGGGGGGGTGGGGATTCGCTGGGACCAAAGGAGGTGGAGGGAGGCTCGTCGGAAGGGGGGTTTGATTTCGCACCGAGGTCGGAGGAGGTAGAGTGTGTGGGGAGGGTTTTATAGGAGGTCGATGGAGGGGTCGAGGGTGGATGGGGGTTCGTCGGAGGAGGATTTCATAGGAGGCTGAGGAAGGGTCAAATGGGGGTTCATCGGAGGGGGGTTCGCTGGGGATCAAGGGAGGGTCGAATGGGGGGGGGGGTGGGGTTTTATGGGGTGCCGAGCAAGGGTAGAGGAGGGTTCGTCGGAGGGGGAGGGGGAAGGAGGGGCGGTGCCGGTCGAGGGAGAAGGAGGGGCAGCACCGGTCGGGGGGATGAGGGGCAACGTCGGTTGGGGGGAGGAGTCTCATCGATGATGAAGAGGAGGAGGAAGAGAGAGATCGAGCGTGCACGGAAGAGAAAAAAAAAAATTGAGAATTTTTAACCTAACCTACGGCAGCGGTTATCGAACCGCTACCATAGATCTACGACAGCGGTTATTGAACCGCTGCCATAGATCTACTACAGCGGTTATCCAAAATTGCTATCATAGATCAATGGCAGCGGTTCTATAATCGCTGCCGTAGATCTATAGCAGCGATTTTTTATAACCGTTATCATAGGTTGAAAATAATTTTTTTCTTATTTTTTTTTTAAATATTATATAATTTTAAATTTTAATGCCCATCTTCATCATTTATTATCTAAATAATTATCATTAGAGTGTCGTCGCAAAAGGACACCTCGATCCGATGGCCCTAGCTTAATCGATCAAAAAAATTTGATTTTGACGATCATGAACGATGATACGATAATTTGATAGATGAAGACTTTTGATGGATATGAAAACCTGCAATGATGATCTCGATGATGTTTGCAGCATATTATTAAAGTTTTACTTCAATCAAATATCGTTATCATGATCAATTTAGTATGGAATGATTTTGACCGTTAAATTAGAAACAAGCGATCAAAGGGTTAAACGATGTTTGATTATGGGATAATTTTTAGTTAAATAATCTTTATTATAATTTTAAATATTTTATACGATGATGATAGTAAAATTCAAATCATTTTTGTATAAATTGTTCATGTTAAGCAAATATTGCAAAAGCACGAGCATAACAACCAGTGAAGTTTCAGAATGGTTATCAGGAGACATATAGTTTTAGATCATTCTTCATCTCACAAGTTGAATTTTATAATCACCACCACAAAAAATGATTAAAGTAGTAGCCAAGATCATTTATAAAAAAAATTATCTCATAATCGGACACCGTTTGGTCTTTTGATCACTCATTTATCATTTAATGGTCGAAACTAACCTATACTAAATTGATCAAGATAATGATGATATCTGATTGAAGTAAAACTTTGATAGTACACTACAAACATCACCAAGATCATCGTTATAGATTTTTGGATCCATCAGAGGTCTTCATCTGTCAGATCATCGCATCGTCGTTCGTAGTCGTCGAAATCAAATTTTTCTGATCGATGAAGCTAGGGCCATCGGATCGAGGCGATCTTTTACGATGACACTCTAATGATAATTATTTAGATAATGAATGGTGAAGATGAGCATTAAATTTTAAAATTATATAATATTTAAAGAAAAAAAAATATATGACAGTGGTTACAATTAACCGCTGCCATAAATCTAATTATAGCAGCGGTTCCTACTAACCGCTGCTATAGGTCCAATTTATGATAGCGGTTATAATGAACCACTGCTATAGATCGACCTATGGCAGCGATTTTTTGTAACCACTATTATATGTCGGACCTATAGCAGCGATTACAAAAATTGCTACCATAGATCCAATCTATACCAGTGGTTAATGAAAATCGTTGCCGTAGGAGCTATGACAGTGGTTTCAAAAACCGTTGCCATAGTAAGTACTGCCATAGATCATTTTTGTAGTAGTGTACAGTACATAATTAGTAATAAAAGCTCCATCCTATATCCTGACATTAAAGATGGCACAACTAGTCTTGTGCCTCTCAATGTCATTCGATGTGCCAAAAGAATCCTCCAATACTTAAAGCATGTCTTTTGGCTGAGCCATCTCGAATCTACGATTGAACTCGTTGCTTATGGCTACCAACATAATACAGCATACCGTGATTCGATCATTAAGCCACTTTTGGTAAGTGTCTCTGACTATTCCACATTCATTGGGAGCTGGTTCCTCAGGTGTAGGATCCGTCAACACATACAGGATCCATTCATGCTTAAGGATAATCTTCAACTTACGATACTAGCTACCGAAGTTGGATCCCACCAGCTTATCATTGTCTAACAATGATCAGAGCAAAAAAGAAGTGGCCATATCTGCAAAAAGCAAAACCAAAATCTAATTAGTAATTGATTCATTAAATCTAAAGATTTAGAGTTTAATCAAAAGGTTCTCCTACTATTTTATTTGAATTGGTAATCTCTACCTCCAATTCGAGGAATTATTCTAATTTCTGTAGGAATCAGATTTAGGGTTTCACAAGTAGATCTTGAAAATTTTTCAAGATCTTGCAGCGAAAGACTTAAATAAATCTAAAATTTATTTAAATAACTATATAAACACCTAGATCTCAGATCTATTACATGATTAAGACATGATATTAAATCAAAAATTAAAATCAAATAAGAAAGAAAAAGGTTGATCAAATCAACCTAGATCTACACTACATCAAATGCAGATATGAAGTTTATAGATCAGATCTATTACCTGAGCAAGTTTAGATGTTCTAACATGCTGATCGAGGCTTAAGGATGAAGTTACAAGCTACACACGTGTCTGACCTCTAGAAGTCGTCCACACGAGCCTACGATCTCTGATCTGAAGTCTGATGCAGGAAATCAGCACAACATGCTAGTACTGTGCTGATCCTTCTTCGACGGTCGATCCAATGCTTTCTTCTTTAAAATTTGGACTCTCCAAAATATGAGAAGGAAGATGAGAGTTTGCTGATCTGAGACTCTCTTGAAAAGACTCAAAAGAAAGAAGGAGAGACTGAAAATAAAATAGTCCTAAAAGAAGACCCTCTTCTTCTTCTCTTTTCTCTCACCTAGATGCCTAAATTGGTGCCTATGGAGCCCCCATGCCCAAGGATCCTTTTCCTCTGATTTTTAGACACCCCAAACCTCTCCCAAAGCTCTATATTCCATAAAAAGAATCAGAATAAAATTCATCCAATAAATAGGAAAAAAGAAGAGTCCAAGTTAGGTCAAATTTCTAGACTAGGAATATCCAAACATGGAAAGTTGTTGGGGTGCCCAACTCTTGGGCGCCTCCACCATAATTTTTAGCATGGACTAGCAAGATAGGGCACACAAAAAAGAAGATTATTTTCATGGAATAAGAAAAAAATTAATTAAAAGAGGGGGCGGTACTCAAGGGACGATGTTTTAGTCAACAAGGATTCTATCTCATAGAATCTTAAGCAAAATCAATTCCACCTTTAACTTGGTCTTCCACCTAACTTTCAAATATGACTTGAAGGGAGAGAGGGGACATGAAAATCAAGAAAAAAAGAATTTTCCATGAAAAATACCTAAAAAATAGGTATGGAGGGCGTTGGGACCAAGGTGGTGCAAGGAGATAGGGAGTCCTAGTCACACTAGGACTCCTGTTTTGACTTAGTCAAACAAAATCATTTAACCAAATAAAATCGAGATTAAACCAACTCAATTAAATAAGGCCTTAACCCATTTAAGAACTTAATTAAATCAAATTTAATTTTAATTTATATTTTAATCAAATTAAAAAATTGGATTAATCCGAGTCCTAGTTAGACTATGACTAGTTCTTCCTTGCACTTGGCTTAACCAATAAACCAATTGAACTTGATCCAATCAAGTCCAAACCAAATATAATTAAATTATATTTAATTAAACTTAATCTTAGCCCATTGACTTAATCAAATTAAGCCAATTAGCAATCCAATTGCTAATCGATCCTCCTACAATACTTACACTAGGTTAAACATCAATCGTATTGATTGTTTAACCCTAGAACGATTCTTAATCGTTGATCAACCATCCAATCAGATCGTAAGCTCTAATGTGTGTGACCTCATAAGTCTGAATCTAAGTCGATAGCATAGGAATAAATTTTTGTACCAATCAAAATGACCATCTAGCAATGATATCCGATGGTCGGATAGGTCGAAGGAGTAGAACACTTTCCTTAAAACCCATGCGGATATAGTTTCCATATAATTCATCCCCTTAACCATAATGCTCATAGGACACATCAGAGTTTAATTATCAACTTTGATCAGGTTGTCCACATTATATTTCAAAATATCAAATCCATCTGATAGATTATCCTGGCCAAGATTTTGCTATATTGAAATATAATGATACATTCTTCTCTAACTCTTGGAGTGGTCAATTCCATCTTGATCATACTCCGACTTCGTAAGTACTTGACTATACCCAGAAGCCTTCCATTACTGAATTAGAAATTCAGTTAGTCCAGTACCAAAGCATAGTGATTTGCTTGCAAGTCACTGAGGTGATCTCAGGTCTAAGGGATACTTATACCTATATCCCATCAGAGACATTCTCGACAGTAGAATGCTCTGGAGTTGGTCACATTCAGTGACGATGCATCCATACATCTCACTTGTATGCCATACCAGT
>QRFJ01000151.1:851420-884905 GCA_006176705.1 Cocos nucifera
ATGGGGTGCCGAGCAAGGGTAGAGGAGGGTTCGTCGGAGGGGGAGGGGGAAGGAGGGGCGGTGCCGGTCGAGGGAGAAGGAGGGGCAGCACCGGTCGGGGGGATGAGGGGCAACGTCGGTTGGGGGGAGGAGTCTCATCGATGATGAAGAGGAGGAGGAAGAGAGAGATCGAGCGTGCACGGAAGAGAAAAAAAAAAATTGAGAATTTTTAACCTAACCTACGGCAGCGGTTATCGAACCGCTACCATAGATCTACGACAGCGGTTATTGAACCGCTGCCATAGATCTACTACAGCGGTTATCCAAAATTGCTATCATAGATCAATGGCAGCGGTTCTATAATCGCTGCCGTAGATCTATAGCAGCGATTTTTTATAACCGTTATCATAGGTTGAAAATAATTTTTTTCTTATTTTTTTTTTAAATATTATATAATTTTAAAATTTTAATGCCCATCTTCATCATTTATTATCTAAATAATTATCATTAGAGTGTCGTCGCAAAAGGACACCTCGATCCGATGGCCCTAGCTTAATCGATCAAAAAAATTTGATTTTGACGATCATGAACGATGATACGATAATTTGATAGATGAAGACTTTTGATGGATATGAAAACCTGCAATGATGATCTCGATGATGTTTGCAGCATATTATTAAAGTTTTACTTCAATCAAATATCGTTATCATGATCAATTTAGTATGGAATGATTTTGACCGTTAAATTAGAAACAAGCGATCAAAGGGTTAAACGATGTTTGATTATGGGATAATTTTTAGTTAAATAATCTTTATTATAATTTTAAATATTTTATACGATGATGATAGTAAAATTCAAATCATTTTTGTATAAATTGTTCATGTTAAGCAAATATTGCAAAAGCACGAGCATAACAACCAGTGAAGTTTCAGAATGGTTATCAGGAGACATATAGTTTTAGATCATTCTTCATCTCACAAGTTGAATTTTATAATCACCACCACAAAAAATGATTAAAGTAGTAGCCAAGATCATTTATAAAAAAAATTATCTCATAATCGGACACCGTTTGGTCTTTTGATCACTCATTTATCATTTAATGGTCGAAACTAACCTATATTAAATTGATCAAGATAATGATATCTGATTGAAGTAAAACTTTGATAGTACACTACAAACATCACCAAGATCATCGTTATAGATTTTTGGATCCATCAGAGGTCTTCATCTGTCAGATCATCGCATCGTCGTTCGTAGTCGTCGAAATCAAATTTTTCTGATCGATGAAGCTAGGGCCATCGGATCGAGGCGATCTTTTACGATGACACTCTAATGATAATTATTTAGATAATGAATGGTGAAGATGAGCATTAAATTTTAAAATTATATAATATTTAAAGAAAAAAAAATATATGACAGTGGTTACAATTAACCGCTGCCATAAATCTAATTATAGCAGCGGTTCCTACTAACCGCTGCTATAGGTCCAATTTATGATAGCGGTTATAATGAACCACTGCTATAGATCGACCTATGGCAGCGATTTTTTGTAACCACTATTATATGTCGGACCTATAGCAGCGATTACAAAAATTGCTACCATAGATCCAATCTATACCAGTGGTTAATGAAAATCGTTGCCGTAGGAGCTATGACAGTGGTTTCAAAAACCGTTGCCATAGTAAGTACTGCCATAGATCATTTTTGTAGTAGTGTACAGTACATAATTAGTAATAAAAGCTCCATCCTATATCCTGACATTAAAGATGGCACAACTAGTCTTGTGCCTCTCAATGTCATTCGATGTGCCAAAAGAATCCTCCAATACTTAAAGCATGTCTTTTGGCTGAGCCATCTCGAATCTACGATTGAACTCGTTGCTTATGGCTACCAACATAATACAGCATACCGTGATTCGATCATTAAGCCACTTTTGGTAAGTGTCTCTGACTATTCCACATTCATTGGGAGCTGGTTCCTCAGGTGTAGGATCCGTCAACACATACAGGATCCATTCATGCTTAAGGATAATCTTCAACTTACGATACTAGCTACCGAAGTTGGATCCCACCAGCTTATCATTGTCTAACAATGATCAGAGCAAAAAAGAAGTGGCCATATCTGCAAAAAGCAAAACCAAAATCTAATTAGTAATTGATTCATTAAATCTAAAGATTTAGAGTTTAATCAAAAGGTTCTCCTACTATTTTATTTGAATTGGTAATCTCTACCTCCAATTCGAGGAATTATTCTAATTTCTGTAGGAATCAGATTTAGGGTTTCACAAGTAGATCTTGAAAATTTTTCAAGATCTTGCAGCGAAAGACTTAAATAAATCTAAAATTTATTTAAATAACTATATAAACACCTAGATCTCAGATCTATTACATGTTTAAGACATGATATTAAATCAAAAATTAAAATCAAATAAGAAAGAAAAAGGTTGATCAAATCAACCTAGATCTACACTACATCAAATGCAGATATGAAGTTTATAGATCAGATCTATTACCTGAGCAAGTTTAGATGTTCTAACATGCTGATCGAGGCTTAAGGATGAAGTTACAAGCTACACACGTGTCTGACCTCTAGAAGTCGTCCACACGAGCCTACGATCTCTGATCTGAAGTCTGATGCAGGAAATCAGCACAACATGCTAGTACTGTGCTGATCCTTCTTCGACGGTCGATCCAATGCTTTCTTCTTTAAAATTTGGACTCTCCAAAATATGAGAAGGAAGATGAGAGTTTGCTGATCTGAGACTCTCTTGAAAAGACTCAAAAGAAAGAAGGAGAGACTGAAAATAAAATAGTCCTAAAAGAAGACCCTCTTCTTCTTCTCTTTTCTCTCACCTAGATGCCTAAATTGGTGCCTATGGAGCCCCCATGCCCAAGGATCCTTTTCCTCTGATTTTTAGACACCCCAAACCTCTCCCAAAGCTCTATATTCCATAAAAAGAATCAGAATAAAATTCATCCAATAAATAGGAAAAAAGAAGAGTCCAAGTTAGGTCAAATTTCTAGACTAGGAATATCCAAACATGGAAAGTTGTTGGGGTGCCCAACTCTTGGGCGCCTCCACCATAATTTTTAGCATGGACTAGCAAGATAGGGCACACAAAAAAGAAGATTATTTTCATGGAATAAGAAAAAAATTAATTAAAAGAGGGGGCGGTACTCAAGGGACGATGTTTTAGTCAACAAGGATTCTATCTCATAGAATCTTAAGCAAAATCAATTCCACCTTTAACTTGGTCTTCCACCTAACTTTCAAATATGACTTGAAGGGAGAGAGGGGACATGAAAATCAAGAAAAAAAGAATTTTCCATGAAAAATACCTAAAAAATAGGTATGGAGGGCGTTGGGACCAAGGTGGTGCAAGGAGATAGGGAGTCCTAGTCACACTAGGACTCCTGTTTTGACTTAGTCAAACAAAATCATTTAACCAAATAAAATCGAGATTAAACCAACTCAATTAAATAAGGCCTTAACCATTTAAGAACTTAATTAAATCAAATTTAATTTTAATTTTATATTTTAATCAAATTAAAAAATTGGATTAATCCGAAGTCCTAGTTAGACTATGACTAGTTCTTCCTTGCACTTGGCTTAACCAATAAACCAATTGAACTTGATCCAATCAAGTCCAAACCAAATATAATTAAATTATATTTAATTAAACTTAATCTTAGCCCATTGACTTAATCAAATTAAGCCAATTAGCAATCCAATTGCTAATCGATCCTCCTACAATACTTACACTAGGTTAAACATCAATCGTATTGATTGTTTAACCCTAGAACGATTCTTAATCGTTGATCAACCATCCAATCAGATCGTAAGCTCTAATGTGTGTGACCTCATAAGTCTGAATCTAAGTCGATAGCATAGGAATAAATTTTTGTACCAATCAAAATGACCATCTAGCAATGATATCCGATGGTCGGATAGGTCGAAGGAGTAGAACACTTTCCTTAAAACCCATGCGGATATAGTTTCCATATAATTCATCCCCTTAACCATAATGCTCATAGGACACATCAGAGTTTAATTATCAACTTTGATCAGGTTGTCCACATTATATTTCAAAATATCAAATCCATCTGATAGATTATCCTGGCCAAGATTTTGCTATATTGAAATATAATGATACATTCTTCTCTAACTCTTGGAGTGGTCAATTCCATCTTGATCATACTCCGACTTCGTAAGTACTTGACTATACCCAGAAGCCTTCCATTACTGAATTAGAAATTCAGTTAGTCCAGTACCAAAGCATAGTGATTTGCTTGCAAGTCACTGAGGTGATCTCAGGTCTAAGGGATACTTATACCTATATCCCATCAGAGACATTCTCGACAGTAGAATGCTCTGGAGTTGGTCACATTCAGTGACGATGCATCCATACATCTCACTTGTATGCCATACCAGTGTATTCATATTTCTTGATTAAGAGAACAACCAACCTATATGGCATATAGCGATCTATGCTCGATAGACACAGTTGTCCTAATTAATAGCCTATCATTTGGTCGTGAACCCATTTAAGGACTAATCGATAAATCCTCTCTTTATCAAAACTAAATAATCCTAAGAACTTCATCACAACAATGGAGTTCATTAGAAGATGTAAACTTATGATGAAAAAGATGCCAAAATATTTTTATTAATTAATAAATTAATTATAATTATAAAATAGCTCAACCGTCAACAGGCTGATGATTGGCTTTGAGACATAATTTTCAACAACTCCCACTTATTCTAAAGCTACTCGGCACAGTATCTAATATCCTTCTTCGACTTATGGTTGTCGAACTCCTTGATTGCCAAGGCTTTAGTGAAGGGGTCGGCTAGGTTCTCCTTTCCATCGATCTTCTGAAGGACGACGTCACCATGATCCACGATCTCACAGACCAAATAGAAGTGGCGCAGAATGTGCTTTGTTCATTGGTGTACCTTCGATTCCTTTGCTTGAGCTATGGAGCCAATGCTGTCACAGTAGTGCAAGACTGGACCATCAATGGAGGGTGCTATTTTGAGCTCGATGATGAACTTTCTTAGCCACACAGCTTCATTTGTTGCATCTAATGCTACCATATACTCTGCTTCGCAAACACAATCAACTACTATATGCTGCTTAGAACTGTTCCAGCAGATGGCTCCATCATTTAGAGTAAAGATATACCCTGATACACTTTTACTGTCATCATGATCAGATTGAAAGCTGGAGTCTGTAAATCCCACAAGCTTCAGATCTGACTCACCATAAACCAACCATTGGTCCCTAGTATTTCTCAAATACTTAAGGATAATTTTAACCATCTTCCAGTGATTTTCTCTAGGATCAGATTGGTATCTACTCACTACTCCTAGTGAGTATGCCATGTTCGATCTCGTACATGTCATTGCATACATAATAGACCCCACTGTCAAAGCATATGAAATTCTACTCATATGCTCTCTCTCTCTTCAAGAGTTGTTGGACAATCCTTCTTGAGAGAAATTCCTTGGCTTATCAGAAGATAGCCCTTTTTGGAATTCTCCATGCTGAACCTCTTCAGCACAGTTTCTATATACGTAGATTGGGATATACCAAGCATCCTTTTAGATCTATCCCTATGGATCTTTATCCCTAGGATGTAGGATGCTTCACCCAAGTTCTTCATGAAGAACTATGATGACAACCAAACTTTTATTCCTTATAGTACGGAGATGTCATTCCCGATTAAGAGAATATCGTCCACATATAAAATAAGAAATACCACTGCTGGACCATTTGCCCATTTGTAAATGCAAGATTCTTCTCCATTCTTAATGAAGTCATACATTTTAATCACTTTATCAAAACGCATGTTCCAACTTCGAGATGTCTGCTTCAATCCATAAATGGATCTCTAAAGTTTGCATACCTTTGACTCATCTGTGGATGTGAATCCTTTAGGTTGTATCATATACACCTCTTCGGTCAGCTCTCCATTTATAAAAGCTGTCTTCATATCCATCTGTCAGATCTCATAGTCCAAATAGACAGCAATGGCAAGCATAATTCGAATGAACTTGAGCATTGCCATAGGAGAGAACGTCTTGTCATAGTCAATACCATAACATTGATGATACCCCTTGGCAACCAGACGGGCTTAATAGGTCTCCACCTTTTCGTCTATGCCCCTCTTCCTTTTGAAGATCCATTTATACTTAATGGGTTTAACCACTTCAGGTGGGTCAACTAATGTCCATACATCATTGACCTTCATGGAATCCATTTTGGATCTCATGACTTCTAGTCATTTCTTAGAGTTGGATCTCTGCATCGCATCCATATAAGTCATCGGATCCTCATCGTTCTCATCGAGTTCGATAGGATCACCATCCTGGACCAAGAATCCATAATATCTGTCCAGATGGCAGGGTACTCTACCAAATCATTTTAATGGTGCGGGTTTATTAGGCTTCGAATTTGATCTGATCAAATATGACTTAGGTTCAATATTCTATGTCGGACTTTCTATCTGTTGAACTTCATCAAGTTCAACCTTAGAGGCAACAGTTCCTTCATCAAGAAATTTTTTTTCCAAAAAGGTTGCCTTAAGGCTGGCGAACACCTTTTGTTCATCAACATGGTAGAAATAGTATCCTTTGATCTCTTTTGGGTACCCTATGAATGTACACTTGTCAGACCTAGGTTCAAGTTTGTCTGTAACTAATTGTTTGACATAAGTCGGACACCCCCAAACCCTAAGATGTGAAAGTGCTGGCTTACGTCCTATCTATATCTCATATGAAGTTTTAACTACAGACTTACTTAGAATCTGATTTAATAGATAACAAGCCAATTCGAGTGCATATCCTTAGAGAGATATCGACAAGCTGGCAAATCCCATCATGGATCTTAGAGTTTGATTCCTCCTTTCAGATACACCATTATGCTGTGGTGTTCTAGGAGGAGTCCATTGAGAGAGAATTCTATTCTCTCCTAGATATGTGAAAAACTCATCAAAAAGGTATTCTCGTCCTCGATCAGATCGAAGAGTTTTAATACTCTTTCCAATTTATTTTTCTACTTTACTTCAGAATCGTTTGAACATTTCAAAAAAATTCAACTTATGTTTCATCAGATAGACATATCCATATCTAGATAGATCATCTATGAAAGTGATGAAATAGACATATCCATCTCTAGCACTTGTGCTCATTGGTCCACATACATCAGTATGTACTAGACCTAAGAGCTCATTGGCTCTCTCACCTTTTCTAGTAAAAGGTGACTTGGTCATTTTACCAAGAAGACAGGACTCACAGGTTGAAAGTGATTCACAATCATTAACTTCGAGGATTTCCTCCTGAGTCAATCTGTTTATCCTGTTCTTATTTATATGACCTAGCCTACAATCCCATAAGTAGATATTTGATGCACTATCTAATCTAGGGTGTTTGCCAGTAGAATAGACTACATTAACAGATTGTGATAACATTTATATACCATTGTTCAATTGTCCACAGAAAGTAGTAACACCATTCATAATGATATTACAAACTCATTTCTTTATTAAAATTTCATAATTATTCATGGCCAAAAGGCCGACAGAAATGATATTTAAAAAGAAACTAAGATAGAAATGACAATCACTAAGAACAACGGTATGAGATTCAAATACAAGTTTCAAAATTCATAAAGCTAAAATTAGAACTGATCTTCCATCTCCAACATTCAAACATATCTAGCCTTGCTCGAGTCTTCTACGGACCTGCAACTCTTGCAATGAATTGCAAATATGGTAAGGGCTACCGATATCCAATACCCAGTCAATAATATCATAAATAAAGAAATTATAAGGAGTTATCATTTAAATATCTTGCCCAATAATAGCTTGCTTTTTTCTTTGCCTGTTCGAGTCCAGAGAGGCAATGTACTGAGGATAGTTTCTCTTCTAGTGCCCCCACTTCTTGTAAAAGAAGCATTTGGCTTGACTTATATCGGGCTTGATCTTTAAGGTCTGAGCCTACATAGGTGTCCTAGCATGAACATGCACCTTCTTGGCTTTCTTCTTCTTATTCTTCTTTTCTTTTCTAAAGGATCGAGAATGAGAAGATGAACCTCCCACTAAGTTCACCGACTCCTTATGGAGTTGGTGATCCTTCTCAAAGTTTTGAAGTAAATCCAGTAACCCATGGTAGTTGTTAGATATGTGTGCCCTAGAAGTCAGAATTAGCTGACAATTGTTGTACACTTCTAAGGGCAAAATTATAATTTTGACTATAAATAATAAAATAAGTTATTTTCTATCATAATGTATATTTAGTGTCTGTGATACATTCCTTGAGTTAATGGTAATGATAATTCTTATTTTCAATAGTTGAAAATTTAAGACATGAATTTTTATTATTAACTCATAAAATGCTTCCGACCGTAGGATCATCATGAGGATGGTGATTGATCCAGAAGGTTGGTGTACAATCACTTCTTTATAGTAGATGAGTCTTGAGTCTACGGTGTAGAGATATCAGAGCAAAAGTATAGGTACTTGTTAGAAAACGAGAGCACTGAGCGTGACCACCTCGAGCAGTCATAAGAAAGTCTACCTTCTCGTCAATGACTGGCTCGAAGCTGCAGTGGTGTGTTTGGTTCTTTGACTTGAGGTACATCGGTAGTTTATCTTGAGGGTGTTATAGTTTGACTACACCATGAATCGATCTTCTAGTCATTCAAAACTCTGAGGTATATGTTGGCTATAGCATGTTCATTGTAGGAATTGGATTGCACCAAGAGAAAATCTATCTACCTCAATAGATGAGGAGCGGCCCTATGATGATCATGAGAATCAAGTCCATAAGCCCATGTCCATGGTAGAGTGAAATAATAGAAAGAGTTTATATTAAGGTTTTCACATCAGACTTGAATCAAATGATTAAATCATATGACAGAAATTAGGGTTTGACGAGTTCACCTTAACCCTAATCTGATCGAAACTTAAGATAGAAGAACTTAATCACACATGTAACTGCACCAAGAAGTTCATTTTCAATTTTGATGGGTTGCCACCATATACTGCTAGGTGTCACTGTAGATTTTTGCAGCAATTAGAATGATTTGGATGATCGATCATTCTAGTTGTCTAAATCAAAAAAGTTCTGATCCATCGGAAGGTGTTTCAATGATGTCGATGATAGAGATCACGATATATTCCATTACCATACAAAACTAAACCTAACTATATCACACAAATAAGGGTTTGGATCTGGATATCATCAATTGAATAAATTCAGTTCAATTGATTTAAATTAGATTCAATTAGGTTCAAGGAAATCATGCTAGCACATGATTGAGCCTAATGTTCTCCTTCTATAATCATTAAAAGTTATCTCGACTGAGCCAAATGTGTTTATGCTCACTCAAGTACCTTTACTTGGTCTAACTGAAGCTTGTCCAGATCAGAAAAGGGTTGTCTTAATTTATGAGATAAATTTGAGATAATACCTATCATTTTTCATCACCTGCTAATTCTTATCTTTTGACTTTGGTCAAACGTTGACCTTTGACACTTAGACATCTGTCGATGTGTCATACACCCATAGGAGAGTAGATAGGGGCTTGTCCCCTTGCTAGAAAGAGGAAAGAAGGGGGCGCATGCCTAAGGAGACATGTGCCCAAGGATAGGGATGCCTGGAGTCCCATATAGTGGGACTCCAGGTTGCTTCTTAGAATCAAACTAGGTGGCGCCAAGGACTCTGCTTTGACCAGTCTTGGCACCACCTAAGGATGTTAGAGAGGGGCTCTCATCTGATTGGATCAGATGATGTCATTCCACTAACCAGATTTAGATCTGATTGCACGAAGAGACATGATTGACCGGGATGATGTAGCACTGCATGGCGCAGCAAGGTCTATATAAACTCTGTCTGTGCCTAGCTTTAAAGGACTTCTCCCTTTACCCATGCCACATTGCTCTCTCCCTCTCTCCTCCATGCCTTCCTCAGATCCTCTCTCTCCTCTCCATGTCCAAGAGGCTTTGGACTCAAGTTTGGTACGATCCAGGCAAGAGAAAGGCGACAAGAAAGGAAGAAGATAGCACTGCTGCAAAAGAAGACATCGAATCTTCAAAAGTAATTTTGAAGATCTTCAAGATCAGATCCAGATATGATCTTTGAAGGATAGATTGAGAAGAAGGAGATATCTAGATCCTGCATGAGTGGATATCAGTAGAAGCTAGACGATTGCATGGCTGCATCCAGAACCTCTGGCAATCAGCAGGATCATCACGAGATAATTAGATTATCCAAGAACAAGATATAAATTAAATCTGATTTACTTTATTTTAATTTTATTTTATTTTATTAGATTTATCAAATCAGATCTAAAAAGTATCAGATTTAATTTAGATCTAAGAGAAAAAAAATTTAAAATATTTTTCTTGATCAAATTAGATCTGAACGAACTTGACCTGAAAAACAGATTTTTCCCTTCAACTGGTATCATAGCTAAGTTCCCATAAATTATTTAAATATAATTTTAATTTAATTTTAATCTAATAATTAAGTGATTTTAGATATCACATAAGATATGATTAGATCTAAAATTAAAAAAATTAAAATTAAATAATTTATATCTAAGTTCTACAAAATGCATGACTAGTTGTAGAATAGAATTATTTTATGTATAGTATTACATGATCATAATTTAATTTAATTAAGTTATAATTTTAGATTAATTTATTTATTATTTTTTGATGTTATAAATATTATAATAATATTTAAAAAATAAAATTATTTAATTTTCAATTCATATGAGATATGATGAATGCATGTTTAGACTAACTGTAGAATAGTTCTACATAATTATCTAGAATAGAATTTATTTTGATATGATCAATTTAAATTTAATTTTTTAGATAATTATGAGATAATTTAGATCTAAAAATATGTATGATATGATACATGAGATGTATGCAAAATAAGTTTATAGTTAGATCAATTTTTATATATGAGATATATGATATAGATCTAACTAGTTTTGTAGTTTTTATATTTTTGATTAAGGCATTCCCCTTGGCCATCCGATCATAAGAATAAAGTAGGGTTTAAATACCCTCTCCTCCCATTCGATAGGATGTTCTTATGATGTGTAGGGATGCTGTGCGTTCGTCTTTAATCAAAAATCAAGAACTTATTTTCTATAAAATCCTAGATCCTGAAATCCAAGGATTTTATTTACATATTTTGTTTGTGAACCCTAAACTTAATTAAGAATTAAGATTATGAAATATATATTAGATCTAAAATTGAGAACTTCAAATATAAGATATATTCATAAAATTGGGTTCGAGCTTGGGTAGCTCAATTAGGTCTAAGCGGTTGATCAAACCGAATCAAGAGTTGGTTAGATGGGATCAAAAGTACTTAAATTGACCAACCTAATAGGATTAAGTCTGGGTCAAGATCGAATCACATGAGTGATCGATCAAGCTAAGACCTAATTAGGCTCAATGGTTAGAGTCTAGATTGTAGGTTAACTTGATTGATTCTAGCTCAATAATTTGGTGTCTAAGGTAAATTTGGCAGATACGATCGACTGATTTTTAATTGGGAGCTACTTGACTCGAATGCGTTCTTATCGAGTTAATGGCATATTTCTTCCACCGATCTCACTTATCTGGCCATATTTGTTAGCTCAGTTTTGATTTGAGGTGGCCAATAATCTGAGCTAACCCATGCCACTAGGTTAGTCATAATTGTTATGACTATATCAAGTCTAGTTTAATGAGATCTAAATCAAATCTCCCTAAGAAAAGATTAAGTCTAAGGTCTTCCACCATTGTAGATGTGCGGGCCTTTTCCAGGGTTGATTGTTCTTGGCTGGTTATAGTGGTTCAGTTGCACCAAAAAAATGCAACCATGTCTATTAGGCATTGGATGCTATGGGCTGGAGGATGGATTGGGCTCAATATTTCTGATACGATAAGAAACTCAATTAGAAATTCAATCTATGCAAATAGTGGGTCTGACTTAACTAAGGAGTGGATCAATATTCCAGGCACGATGAGATTCATGAATTAGAGATCAAGTTTGAGTGCACCATGATTAGAGAATTATTGAACAAGAGTTGTTCACTCATTGGCTAACCCATCACCAATAACTATTAGGTGAGGTGATGAGTTAGTTGGTGGGACCGCACCACCCACTAGAAATCATTAATTATGGAGATTTTTGCATCTCTATAGAGGGAGTGTAGGAATCCGATAAAATAGTGAGAGCTAATTTATTTAAAAATAAAACTTTTAAATAAAGTGGTTAAGTCTTAATTATAATATCTAACTAGAAACTTTGACTCTCTATATGAAAATATCTGCGTCCAACCCACTAGTACGTATCCTAGACACCCATAGACTGACCGAATCCAATTATAAGGATTGGCTCTGAAACTTTAAAATCATTTTGAGTTTCGAGAAGTTAACTCACGTATTGGATCAGGATCCTCCCATCTTACCAGCTCGTCCATCTACTGAATAGAGAGCGTCTTTTAATAAGTGGATGGATGAAGATAATAAGGTCAGATATTACATGTTGGGCTCGATGTCTGATGAGCTTCAGCACCAACATGAAGATATCAAGACTGTCCGCCAAATGTTGGCTCACCTACAAGAAATGTTTGGTGAACAGAGTCGCGCAGCCAAGTACCAAGTCACTAAACGATTATTCAAGACTAAAATGCGTGATGGGCAGTCAGTCTAAGATCATTGTCTAATGATGATCAAGGATTTAGAAGAGCTTGAGAAGCTCAGAGTGAAGTTGGACTTGGATCTACAAAATGATATAATTCTATAATCTTTGATTGATGCATATGGACAGTTCATAATGAACTACCATATGCATAAACTTTAAAATTTTCTGGCCGAGCTTATGAACATGCTGGTTATTGCTGAGCTTTCTATGAAAGGTTCTAAAGGCTCAGTGCTTGCTATGGAATGGACTTCTTCCAAGAGAAAGTCTTTTGGAAAAAAGAAGAAATCTGTGAAAAGGCAAAAAATGGAAGGAGGAAAGAAGAAAAAGGTAGAGCTAAAGAAGAAATCCGCTGACAAAGGAAAGTATTTTCATTGCAACACTGACGGCCACTGAAAGCGAAACTGCCCTACATGCCTAGCATTCCTGAAGAATAAGAAGGAGGCAGGTCCTTCTGGAGGTATGCTCGTTATTGAGTCTAATTTTATGATTTTTTCTGCATCCAGTTGGATGCTTGACTCTGATTCTAGTGCTTATTTGTGTACTTTCATGCAGGGTCTTGAGGATAGTAAGAGACTGAGGGATGGTGAGATGATCCTATGCATCGAAAATAGAGCAAGAGTTGTTACTATGGTCGTGAAAATATATCCTCTTCGACTATCATCTGATTTAGACTTAGTATTAAAAGATTGCTATTATGTGCCTGCAGCAAGCAAGAATTTGATTTCTGTTTCATGCCTAGCACTAGAAGGCTATGTAATTAGTTTTCTTAAGGACCATTGTAACATTTTTTATGAAAAAAATAAAATTGCAAGTAGTTTTCTTATTAACGGTCTTTATCAATTACATATTGATGTATCTATTTTTAATATCGAGCAAAATGTGAATGCCATAAAATCAAAATGATCAGGGATAGTCCAAATGATAGGTATTTATGGCACCTAAGACTAGGTCATATAGCAGAAGATAGGGTTAACAAATTAAAAAAAATCGAACTATTGAGTTCGTTGACTTTCGACTCATATCCAATTTGTGAATTTTGTCTTCATGGCAAAATAACTAAGCTCCCTTCTGTAGGACATGGGGAAAGGGCCTCGGATCTTCTTGTCCTAGTATATACTAATGTGTAAGCTACTCGTTTATTTAGGTATGGATATGTGTATCTTATGTGTATGTGCAAGCTAGAGACAACTTTATCTACTTCACAATCTTTACCGATGATTTATTTAGGTATGGATATGTGTATCTTATGAGATACTAGTTTGAAGCTTTTAAAAATTCAAGAAATTCAGACATGAAGTAGAAAAGCAAACTGGAAAACCTATTAAAGTCCTTCGATCAGATCGAGGAGGTGAATATCTTAGTCAAAAATTTCTGAACTATCTCAAGAAAAATGGCATAGTCTCTCAATGGACTCCACCTGAAACACCTTAACTCAATGGGATTTTAGAACAGAGGAATCGGACCCTATTAGATATGGTCCGATCCATGATGAGCTTCACAGACCTTCCTGATTTTCTTTGGAGATACAATCTATTAACTACAATATACTTACTGATATAGGGTTCCTTCTAAAATCGTTCCTACCACACCCTATGAAATATGACATGATAAGGAACCAAGTCTGAGTCATCTCAGAATTTGGGATTGTCCGGCTCATGTCAAAAGACAACAAGCGGACAAGTTAGACCATAAGTCCTTTAGAGCTCGATTTATAGGATATCCTAAAGAGTCATTAGGATATTATTTCTATATTCCAGAAGATCATAATGTAATTGTGAGTCGACATACCATCTTTCTTGAAAAATAGTTTATTCAAGACAGCAGCATTGGAAAGCAGATCAAGTTTGAAGAGAAAGTCTTACAAGAGCAACGAGCTAAGAACCAAATAAAACCAAATTAGGTTGAGCCAATACAATCACTACCTCCTCCACCTTGTAGATCGAAAAGGATTTTTCATTCTCCTGAGAGATACTAAGGTACTATTTTAGAGGATGTAGAAAAAATGTTCCTCGTAGGTAATGGAGTTCATGGTGATGATCCCAAAACCTATGACGAGGCGATATCGGATATCAACTCTGAGAAATGATTAGAGGAAATGAAGTCAGAAATTGACTCGATGCACTCAAACCAAGTCTGGACCTTGGTAGATCCATCAGAAGGTATAGTACCTATTGGGTGTAAATAGATCTATAAGAGAAAAATTGATGCAGATGGGAATGTGGAGACATTCAAAGCTAGATTAGTGGCAAAAGAGTATAGTCAACGCGAAGGCATTGACTATCAAGATACCTTTTCGCTAGTAGCTATGCTAAAATTCATCCGCACATTGCTTACTATTGCAGCCTATTTCGATTATGAAATATGGCAAATGGACATGAAAATGGCATTCTTAAATGGATCCCTTGAGGAAGATATCTATATAGAACAGCCGCTAGGTTTCACATCTAGTGATGTTGATCACAAGGTATGCAAACTGCAAAGATCCATAAATAGACTTAAGTAAGCATCTCGGAGTTGGAATACTCGTTTTAATGATATGATCAAATTGTTTGGTTTCATTAAAAATGAGGAGGAACCATGTGTCTTCAAAAAGGTCAGTAGGAGTGCTGTTGTCTTCCTCATATTGTATGTAGATGATATCCTCTTTATTGAAAATAATATTTTCAGTTGACCATAGTTAAAATATGGTTATCCAAAGAATTCTTCATGAAAGACCTAGAAGAAGCATCCTATATTCTAGAAATTAAGGTCTATAGAGATAGACCGAATAGGATGCTAAGACTTTCACAAAAGATATACATAGAGGAAGTGCTAAAGAGGTTTAGCATAGAAAACTCTAAGAGGGGTTTGGTACCCTTTAGACATGGCATTCATCTTTCCAAGAAGTTGTGCCCTAGCACACCTGAGGACATAGAATGCATGAGCAAGATCTCTTATGCTTCAGCAATACGGAGCCTCATGTATGCCATGTTATGTACGCGATCTGATATAGCCCATGCTGTGAGTGTCACGAGCAGATATCAGTTGAATCCAGATAAAGAACACTGGACTTCTGTGAAATGTATCCTTAAGTACTTGAGAAGAACTAAGGATATGTTATTGGTTTTTGATAATGGAGAACTCTAAGTCCAGGGGTATACAGACTTAGATTTTATGTCCGATGTAAATGATTGAAAGTCGACATCTAAGAGTCTATTTGTGTGTAATGGTGGTGTTGTCAGTTGGAAGAGTTTCAAGCAGATAGTGATAGCGGATTTCATCATGAAAGCAGAATACATCACTGCATCAAAAGCTGCAAAGGAGGCATTCTGGTACAAAAAGTTTGTCACAAAGATCGGAGTGATGCCATCAAATGCCATTCTTCTATACTGCGACAACAATGGCGCCATAACCCCTGCTAAGAAACTAAGGTCTCACCAGAAATCCAAGTACATCGAGCGATGATACCACCTCATCCACGATTATCTCGAGAAGGATTACGTCGAGGTCAAGAGAGTCGACTCCGCAGACAATGCGGCGGATCCACTCATAAAGTCATTGGGCCAGCAGAAGATCGAAGCCCATCTTAAGAAGATGGAACTTAGATTTGTAGCCAATTGGCTTTAGGTCAAGTGAAAGTTTGCTAGATATGTGTGCCCTAGAAGCCAGAATTGGCTGACATTTGTTATACACTTCTAAGAGCAAAATTATAATTTTGACTATAAATAATAAAATAGATTATTTTCTATCATAATACGTATTTAGTGTTTGTGATACATTCCTTGAGTTAATGGTAATGATAATTCTTATTTTCAAGAGTTGAAAATTTAAGATATGAATTTTCATTATTAACTCATAAAATGCTTCCGATCGTAGGATCATCATGAGGATGGTGATTGATCCAGAAGGTTGGTGTACAATCGCTTTTTTATAGTAGATGAGTCTTGAGTCTACGGTGTAGAGATACTGAAGCGAGAGTATAGGTACTCGTTAGAGAACGAGAGCACTGAGCGTGACCACCTCGAGCAATCATAAGAAAGTCTATCTTCTCGTCAATGACTGGCTTGAAGCTGTAGTGGTGTGTTTGGTTCTTTGACCTGAAGTGCATCGACAGTTCACCTTGAGGGTGTTATAGTTTGACTACACCATGACTCGATCTTCTAGCCATTTGGAATTCTGAGGTGTATGTTGACTATAGCACGTTCATTGTAGGAATTGGATTGCACCAAGAGAGAATCTATCTACCTCAGTAGATGAGGAGCAGCCCTATGATGATCATGAGAATCAAGTCCATAAGCCCATAGCCATGGCAGAGTGAAATAATAGAAAGAGTTTCTATAAAAATTTTCACATCGAACTTGAATCAAATGATTAAATCATATGACAGAAATTAGGGTTTGACGAGTTCACCTTAACCCTAATCTGATCGGGGCTCGAGATAGAAGAACTTAATCACACATAAAACTGCACTAAGAGGTTCATTTTCAGTTTTGATGGGTTGCCACCATATACTGCTAGGTGTCACTGGTGGATTTTGGGAGCAATTAGAATGATTTGGATGATCGATCATTTTAGTTGTCTGAATCAAAAAAATTTTGATCAATCGGAAGGTGTTTCGATGATATCGATAATAGAGATCATGACATATCCCATTACTATACAGAATTGAATCTAACTGGATTATACAAACAAGGGTTTGGATCTGGATATCATCAATTGGACTAATCCAGTTCAATTGATTTGAATTAGATTTAATTAGATTCAAGAAAATCATGCTAGCACACGATTGAGCCTAATGTTCTCCTTTTATAATCATTAAAAGTTATCTTGATTGAGCCAAATGTATTTGTGCTCACTCAAGTACCTTTACTTGGTCTGACTGGAGTTTGTCCAGATCAGAAAAGGGTTGTCTTAATTTATGAGATAAATTTGAGACAACACCTATCATTTTCCATCACCTGCTAATTTTTGTCTTTTGACTTTAGTCAAACGTTGACCTTTGACACTTAGACATCTGTCCATGTGTTATGCACCCATAAGAGAGCAGATAGGGGCTTGTCCCCTTGGTAGAAAGAGGAAAGAAGGGGGCGCATGCCTAAGGAGGCATGCGCCCAAGGATAGGGATGCTTGGAGTCCCATACAGATGGGACTCCAGGTTGCTTCTTGGAATCAAAGTAGGTGGCACCAAGGACTCTGCTTTGACCAATCTTGGCACCACCTAAGGGTGTTTGAGAGGGGCTCTCATCTGATTAGATCAAGTGATGTCATCCCACCAATCAAATTTAGATCTGATTGCATGAAGAGACGTGATTAGCCTGGATGATGTAGCACTGCATGGCGCAGTAGGATCTATATAAACCCTATCTGCACCTAGCTTTAAAGGACTTCTCCCTTTGTCCACTCCACATTGCTCTCTCCCTCTCTCCTCCATGCCTTCCTTAGATTTTCTCTCTCCTCTCCATGCCTAAGAGGCTTTGGGCTCAAGTTTAGTGCAATTCAGACAAGAGAAAGGCGACAAAAAAGGAAGAAGGCAGCACTGCTGCAAGAGACGACATCAAATCTTCAAAAGTTATTTTGAAGACCTTCAAGATCAAATCCAAATCTGATCTTTGGAGGATAGATCGAGAAGGAGGAGATATCTAGATCATGTCCGAGTGGATACCGATAGAGGCCAGATGATTACGTGGCTGCATCCAGAATCTCAAGCAATCAACAAAATCATCACAGGATAGTTAGATTACCAAGAACATGGTATAAATTAAATCTAATTTAATTTATTTTAATTTTACTTTATTTTATTAGATCTGAAAAGTATCAAATTTGATTTAGATTTAAGAAAAAAAAATTTAAAATATTCCTCTTGATCAAATCAGATCTGAACGAACCTGATCCAGGAAATAATTTTTTTCCTCCAATTGATAGTCTACTTCAAGCTTTGACATTCTATAATGTATAAGGAATGGGAGATAAGACTTGGACAGGGAGTTCAGTATTGCATCTTTCTCAAGTTGTTTATGTAAGAAAAAGCCGAGCCTGCTCAAGCACTCTATCAGCTCGATCATGTACAATACATGATCAGTGATAGAGGCACCATCCCGCATTTTAACGTTGAAGATGGCGCAACTAGTCTTATGCCTCTCAACATCATCGAGTGTGCCAAAAGAATCCTCCAATACTTAGAGCATTTTGTTTGGCTGAGCTGTCTCAAACTTGCAACTAAACTCATCGCTCATCGCAGCCAACATAATGCAGCGCACCGTGGTTCGATCACTGAGCTACTTCTGATAAGTATCTCTAACTATTCCACGTGCATTGGCAGCTGGCTCCTTAGGTACAAAATCCATCAGCACATATAGGTTCCATTCATGCTCCACGATAATCTTTAACTTTCGGTACCAGCTACCAAATTTAGGTCCCATCAACTTATCATTATCCAACAATGATCGGAGCGATAGAGAAGTGACCATGTCTGCACAAAGAAAAACCAAAACCTAATTAGTAATTGATTCATTAAACCTAAAGATTTGGACTTTAATCAAAAGATTTCTTCTACTATTTTATTCAAATTGGTAGCCTCTACCTCCAATTCAAGGAATTACCATAATTTCTTAGTGGGTACTAGAATCCATATAGACTGTACACAAGCCCAACTTTGGTTGGCCCACCCATATACATCTAAGGGTAGGTTCATAACCAATTGTTTCTCTAAACAATTTTCAGTGATTAAATTTTGCCCTAGATCCTGATCAATTTGCTTTGTTCTTCTCAGAAAAGGGTCCAGTTATGTCCAACTATTAACATAACCATGCTTGGCCCATCCAACCAATGAATGATTAGGCCCAACTTTGGTTGGCCCACTTGACCACCATTTAGAAAGATGTATCCAAGAGATCATATAATGAATGATAATTCCATCAATCGATAAGTACCAGGCCTTTGGGCCTCCAATGATTATCCAACTGATGGACCCATTATCATCCACTTTAATGGGAGGCTATGATCCAGTTATCATATAATTATTTCATTTTAGGGACCTAATAATTTTAAAAGATTTATTTATAGAAGTGAGTAGGTCAGATTAACCAGCTTATCATGATCCTCCCACTAACTTCACCAAGTCAGCTTAAGAGAGACCATTAATAGGCTGGTCTAGGAGCACCTAAATCAATCAAACTGATTTACCTAGTTGACATGGGTTAGCTCAAATAGTCAAGCGATTCGATCAAAACATAATCTCACCAAGAGGCCAGGTAAGTTCGATAAGTGTAAGGGTCTACCAGGCTTGCCTTAGACACCATCAGATATGGCCAGATAAGCTGATTGCTAATTAAAAATCACTGGTCTGGTTTACTTTGAACACCAACTGGTTTAATTAGTTTCAATTAGATCAATCTAACAGTTCATGCTAGACCGCGTAGCCAAGAATCAAGTCCATCTTGGGTCTTGTTAAAGATATGGATTTGACCAACTACAACTATTGTAATTGATGTAGAGAATTCTTGACCTAATCTAAGATAATAATTGATTAAATTTAGTCAATTCTCTAATTAAGTCCATTCTTTAATCTAATCCTAGGTCTAACCTAATTAATAGACCTAATCCCCACTAACCCATTTAACCTAATGTGTTATGATTTGTATCTTAGGATCTTCAATTCACAATCCTAAATCCTAATCAATCAACTTCTTAATTCTCAATTAAGTTTTGGGTTGAGGGTTGGGGTTCGGATTTTCAAAAATAATTTTTATATTTATAAAATATTTTTACAACATGATTTTATCAACCAAGTTGCATATTTGATTCATAATCAATATGCAAGTAAAATAAACATAAAACTACTTTAGATCTAATCTAAATAGGTTCATTTAATTGAAATAATTTCAATAATAATCAATCATAAATCTTCCTAGATCAAATTTAATACATTTATGATGATTGAAATCAAATTAAAATATTTTTAATCAGATCATAAAATCTCTTAGATCTAATCTAAAATTTTATGATTAATATTTTAGATCAGCACGTACTAAGACAACCTATTCACTGTAAGGGGTAAACCTTATAGCAGGACAACCTTATGATAGTCCGTGCAATCTAAAATACTTTATTTATTTTTTAATACTAAATTTAATAATTAGATTATAAATTAGATCTAATCTAAGAAATAATCTAGATTTGCACAAAAATCATGTAATAAGAACCTAGGCTCTGATATCAATTGTAAGAACCAGATCTAGGATTTCACAAGTAGATCTTGAAACTTTTTCAAGATCTTATAGCGAAAGACTTAAATAAATCTAAAATTTATTTAAATAATCATATAAATACCTAAATCTCAGATTTATTACATGATTAAGGCATGATATTAAATTAAAAATTAAAATTAAATAAGAAAAAAAAATATTGATCAAATCAACCTAGATTTACACTACATCAAATACAGGTATGAAGTTTATAGATCAGATCTATTACCTGAGCAAGTTTAGATATTCTAACTTGCTGATCTAGGCTTGAGGATGAAGTCATGAGCCACACATGCATCCGACCTCTAAGAGTCATCCACACGAGCCTATGATCTCTGATCTGAAGTCCGATGCAGGAAATCAACACAGCATGCTAGTACTGTGCTGATCCTTCTTCGGTGGTCAATCTGATACTTTCTTCTTTAAAATTTGAACTCTCCAAAATATAAGAAGGAAGATGAGAGTTTACTGATCTGAGACTCTCTTAAAAAAAACTCAAAAGAAAGGAGGAGAGATTAAAAATAAAATAGCCCTAGAAGAAGATCCTCTTCTTCTTCTCTTTTCTCTCACCTATACACCTAGTTTGGTGCCTATGGAACCCCCATGCCCAAGGATCCTCTTCCTCTGATTTTTGCACATCCCAAACCTCTCCCAAAGTTCTATATTTCATAAAAAAATTAGAATAAAATTTATCTAATAAATAAAAAAAAAAAGAAGAATCCAAGTTAGGTCAAATTCCTAGACTAGGAATATCTAAACATTAAAAAGTTGTTGGGATGCCCAACTCTTGGGCACCTCCTCCATAATTTTTGGCATGGACTAATAAGGGAGGGAACACAAAAAAAAATTATTTTCATGGAATAAGAGAAGAATTAATTAAAAGAGGGGGCAGCACTCAAGGGAAGATGTTTTGGTCAATAAGGATTCTATCTCATAGAATCCTAAGTAAAACCAATTTCTCCTTTGACTTGGTCTTCCACCAAACTTCCAAATATGACTTGGAGGGAGAGAGAGAGGGTGTAAAAATCAGAAAAAAAAGGGATTTTTCATAAAAAAATGTCTAAAAAATAGGTATGGAGGGCGTTGGGACTAAGATGGCGCAAGGAGATAGGGAGTCCTAGTCACACTAGGACTCCTATTTTGACTTGGTCAAACAAGATCTTTTAATCAAATAAAATTAAGATTAAATCGACCTAATTAAATAAGGTCCTAACCCATTTAAGAACTTAATTAAATTAGATTTATTTTTAATTTATTTTTTAATCAAATTAGAAAATTGGGTTAATCCGAGTCCTAGTTAGACTAGGACTAGTTCTTCCTTGCACTTGGCTTATCCAATAAACCAATTGGACTTGATCCAATCAAGTCCAAATCATATTTAATTAGACTTAATCTCAGTCTATTGGCTTAATCAAATTAAGCTAATTAATAATTTAATTGCTAATCGATCCTCCTGCAACACTTACACTAGATTAAACATCAATCGTATTGATTGTTTAACCCTAGAATGATTCTTAATCGTTGATCAACCATCCGATCAGATCATAAGCTCTAATATGTGTGACCTCATAGGTCTGAATCTAAGTCGGTAGCATAGAAATAAATTTTTATACCAATCAAAGTGACCATCTAGCAATGATATCCGACGATCAGATAGGTCGAAGGTATAAAACACCATCCTTAGAATGCATGTGGATATAGTTTCCAATAATTCATCCCCTTGATCACAATACTCGTAGGACATATCAGAGTTCAACTATCAACTCGGATCAGGTTTTTCATATTGTATTTCAAAATACCAAATCCATCTGATGGATTACCCTGGCCAAGATTTTGCTATATTGAAATATAGTGATACATTCTTCTCTAATTCTTGGAGTGGTCAATTCCATGTTGATCATACTCCGACTTCACAAGTACTTGACTATGCTCAGAAGTCTTCCGTTACTAAATTAGAAATTCAGTTAGTCCAGAACCAAAGCATAGTGAATTGCTTGTAAGTCACTGAGGTGATCTCAGGTCTAAGGGATACTTATATCTATATCCCATCAGAGACATTCTCGATAGCAGAATGCTCTAAAGTTGGTCATGTTCAATGATGATGTACCCATACATCTCATCTGTATGCCATACCAGTATCCTCATACTTTTTGATTAAGAGGACAATCAACCTATATAGCATATAGCAATCTATGCTCGATAGACGTTGTTGTCCTAATTAACAGCCTATCATTTGGTCGTGAATCAATTTAAGGACTAATCGATAAATCCTCTTTTTATCGAAGCTAAACAGTTCTAAAGACTTCATCACAATAATGGAGTTCATTGGAAAATATAAACTTATGATGAAAAAGATGTCAAAATATTTTTATTAATTAATAAATCAATTATAATTATAAAATAGCTCAACCATCAATAGGTAGATGATTGACTTTGAGACATAATTCTCAATAATTTCTTAGTGGATACTAGATCCACATAGACTGCACATAAGCCTAACTTTGGTTGGTCAACCTATATACATTTAAGGTTATATTTATAATCAATTATTTCTCTAAATAATTTTTAGTAATTTAATTTTGCCCCAATCCCTAATTAGTAGGCTTTGACCTCCATTGAAAATATCTGGTTAGATCCAACCATTAACATGATTGTATTTGATCCATCTAACCAATGAATGATTAAGCCCAACTTTGGTTGGTTAACCTAACCATCATTTGAAAGATGCGGCTAAAAAATCATATTATGAATGATAATTCCATCAGCCGATAAGCATCAGGCCTTTTGGCCTTCAATGATTATCCAACTAATGGACCCATTATCACCTATTTAATGAGAGACTATGATTTAGTTATTACCATAACTAATTTATTTTAAGAATCTAATAATTTTAGAGGATTTAATTAATTTGATTTAAAGAGAGAAGGTCAAAGAATCAACTTGTCATGATCCTTCCACTAGCTTCATCAAGTCAGCTTAAGAAAGATCATCAATAGGTTGGTCAAGGAGTATCTAAATCAATCATACTAATTTACCTAGCTAATATGGATCAGCTCAAATAATCAAGTAATCTGATCAAAACATAATCTCACCAAGAAGGCCAGGTAAGTGAGATCGATGGAAAGGTCTGTCAAAGCTTGCCTTAGACACTATCAGAAATGGTCAGGTAAGCGGACTGCCAATTAAAGACTATCGATCTAAAATGTCAGACTTTTCTTAGATACCAACTGGCTTAATTAGTCTCGATTAGATCAATCTAACAGTTCATGCTAGACCGCATAGCTAAGAATCAAGTCCATCTTGGATCTCGTTAAAGACATGGACTTGATCAACTATAACTATTGTAATTGATCTAGAGAATCCTTGACCTAATCTAAGATAATAATTAATTAGATTTAGTCAATTCTCTAATTAAGTCCATTCTTTAATTTAACCTTAGATCTAACCTAATTAATGGACCTAATTTTTACTAACCTATTAACCTAATATGTTATGATTTGTGTCTTAGGATTTTTAATTCACAATCCTAGATCCTAATCAAACAACTTTTTTTAATTCTTAATTAAGTTTTGGACTGAAGGTTGGGATTCAGCATTTCAAAAATAATTTTTATATTTATAAAATATTTTTACAATATGGTTCTACCAATCAAGTTGTATATTTGATTCATAATCAATATGCAAATAAAATAAATATGAAACTACTTTAGATCTAATCTAAATAGGTTCATGTACTTGAAACTATTTCAATTCCAATCAATCATAAATTATCTTAAATCAAATCTAACATATTTATGATGATTAAAAATTAAATTAAAATACTTTTAATTAGATCATAAAATCTCTTAGATCTAGTTTAAAATTTTATGATCAAGATTTTAGATCAACACGTACTAGGACAACCTCTCCACTGTAAGGAATAAACCTTACAGCAGGACAATCTTATAATCAGTTCATATAATCTAAAATATTTATTTTTAGATTTAAAATTTTTAAATATAATAAATCATAAATAAAATTAGATTATATCTAATAAATTTATGATTAGTAATAGATCTACATGAACTAGGATAATCTCTCTACTATAACGGATAAACCTTACAACAGGACAACCTTATATCAGTTCGTATTATCAAAATTTTTAATTTTAGATTTAATTATTAGATTATAAATTAGATCTAATATAAAAAGTAATTTAAACATGCACCATAAATTATGTAATAATGAATCTAGGCTCTGATACCAATTAAAGAAACTAGATCTAGGGTTTCAGGATTAGATCTTGAAACTTTTTCAGATCTATGCAATGGATAAAGAAATTAATTAAATTAATTCATAAAAATATTAGAGAATCCCTAGATCTAAGATTTTATTATATATTATAGCATGTAATTAAATCAAAAATTAAAAATATTAGAAAAAAAAGTGTTGATCGTATCAACATAGATCTACACTAGATCTAATACAGGTATGTAACAGGAGAGCAGACTTGTATTACCTTTGCAAGTTAGATGTTCTAACTTACTAATCCAAGCTTGAGAATGTAGCTCCTAGCCACATACATGTTTGGTCTCTAAAGGTTGTCAACACGAGCCCACGAATCCTAATCAGAAGTTCGATGTGCGAAAATCAACATAGTATGCTAGTACTGTATTGATCCTTCTTCGACAGTCAATCTGAATCTTTCTTCTTCAAGATTTGGATACTTTAATATATTAGAAGGAAAGAGAGAGATTTTTGACCTAAGACAACTCTCAAAAAATCTCTAAGAAGGAGGGAAAAGGGAAGAATAAAACAACCCTAGAAGAAGACCTTTCTCTTCTTCTTTGTTCTCACACCTAGACATCTAGATTAGTGTCTTTAATATTCCCATGCCCAAAGTATTTTTTTCCTTAGTTTTTACATGCCCAAGAGCCCTCTCTAATATCTAGAATCACTAAAAAAAATCAGCCCAAAAATCCCTTTAAATAATGAGATATGGAGGAGTCCTTATCTAGGTCAAATACCTGGATAAGGTATGTCCAAAACAGGCAATAAGTTGGGACGCCCAAAACTTGGATGCCCCTCCTATTTTTCTACCGTGGACCACCATCAAATGGTGTGCAAAAATCTCTTAATTTCACCGAATAAACCAAAGGAAAAATAGGAGTGGGCGGCATAAGTAAGGGAGGTGTTTTGGTTTGTTGGGATTCTATCATATAGAATTCAAAACCAAAACTACTTACCTTCTTTTGACTTGGTCCACAACCTATTGCCACATAAGAAAGAGAGAAAGAGGGTGGGCATGCATGAAGATCAGGGAGAGAGGTGTTTCCATGCAAAAAACTAAGAGAGGGGGCGTGGGATGGGCATAGGATATAGGTGGCGCAAGGTAGAGAATCCTAGTCTTACTAGAATTTTTATTTTGACTTGGTCAAATATAGTTTCTTAAACCAAATTAAACTAGAAATAAATGAACCTAATTAGATTAAATCCTAATCTAATTAAAAAAACTAATTAAATTAAATTAAATTAGATTTAAATCTTATTTAATTTTTAATCAAATTAGAGATTACATTGATATAAGTCCTAATTGAACTAGGACTCGTTCTACCTTGCAATTGGCTTATCCAATAAACCAATTGAACTTGATCCAATCAAGCCTAAATTAAATCTAATTAAATCATATTTAATTAGACTTAATGTTAGTCCACTGATTTAATCAAATTAAGCTAATTAGCAATCCAATTGCTAATCAATCCTTCTACAATACTTGCACTAGGTTAAACATTATTGAATGTTTAATCCTAGAACGATTCTTAATTATTGATCAACCATCCGATCAGATCAAGAACTCTTATGTGTATGATCCCATAGGTTCAAACCAAAATCGATAGCATAAGAATAAATTTCTATACCAATCTAAGTGACCATCTAGTAATGGTATCGACGGCCAAATAGGTCGAATGCATAGAACAACATCTTTAGAACCCATGTGAATGTAGTTTTTATATAATTCATCTTCTTGACCAAAATTCTCGTAGGATACCTCAGAGTTTAACTACCAACCTTGATTAGATCATCTACATTGTATTTCAAAATATCAAATCCATCTTATAGATTATTCTGATCAAGATTTTGCTATATTGAAATACAGTGATACATTCTTCTCTAACTCTTGGAGTAGTCAATCCCATCTTGATCACACACCAACTTCACAAGTACTTGACTGTATCCAGAAGCCTTCCATTAGTGAATTAAAAATTTAGTTAGTCTGGTATCAAAGCATAATGAGTTGCTTACAAGCTACTGAGGTGATCTCAGGTCTAAGAAACACTTATATCTATATCCCATCAAAGCAATTCTTGACAGCAGAATGCTCTGAAGATGATCACGTTCAGTGACGATGTATCCTTATATCTCATCTGTATGTTATATCAGTATCTCTATACTTCTTAATTAAGAGGATAATCAACCTATATGGTATACAGCGATCTATGCTTGATAGACGATATCGTCCTTATTAACAGCCTACCTAATCGCAAACAATTTAAAGACTAATTAAAAAATTCTTTTTTTATCAAAATTAAATAGTCCTAAGGATTTTATCATAATAATGGACTTCATTAGAAGATGTAGACTTTATGATAAAAAAGATGCCAAAATATTTATTATTCATTAATAAATCAATTATAATTACAAGGTTGCTCAACCATCAACAGGCTGATGATTGATTTTGGGATACATTTTTCAATAAGTCAGTACTATAACGCTGAGGATATTTCTTGGCAATTAGATGGACTTTATAGGTCTCCACCTTCCCATCTATGCTTCTATTTTTTTAAAAATTTACTTACACCCAATGGATTTTGCCCCTTCAAACAGATCAACCAGTGTCCATATACTGTTAACTTTCATGAACTTCATTTCGAACTTTATGGCTTTCAGCCACTTATCAGAGTCAGACCTCTATATGACATCCATGTAGGTGATCGAATTCTCATTGTTCTCATCGAGTTCAATAAGATCATCATTTTGGACCAAGAAATCATAGTATCTGTCTGGTTGATGCAGTACTCTATCAGATCTCCTAAAAGATGCCTTAACAACAGGCTCTGAATTTGATCTTATCAAATCTAGTTCTACTAGTTTACTAGAATATGTCGGTTCTTTCACCTATCGAACTTCACTAAGTTCAATATTAAAGGCAGCAGTTTCTTTCATAAGAAACTTCTTTTTCAAAAAGACTGCCCTATTATTGATAAACGCGTTTTGTTCTTTAGCAATATAGAAATAATAATCCCTAGTTTTTTTAGAATATCCTATGAACAAGCACTTATCGGACCTGAGTCCAAGCTTTTCTAACTGCAGACATTTAACATAAGCCGAACATCCCTAAATTTTAAGGTGAGAGAGTATCGACCTACGTCCAATCCATATCTCATATAGAGTCTTCTCAACAGACTTACTCGGAATATTATTAAAAATAAAACAAGCAGTCTCAAGTACATATCCCTAAAAAGAAATAGGCTGACTCGCAAACTCCATCATGGATCGAACCATATCTAATAAGGTCCGATTCCTCCTTTTAGACATACCATTATGCTGTAGTGTTCCAGGAGGGGTCAATTATGAGAGAATTTTATTCTTTTTTAGATATGTCAAAAACTCATTAGAAAGATATTCATCTTCTCAATCTGATCGAAGAGTTTTAATACTCTTCACAAGTTATTTTTCTATCTCATTTTGATATCGTTTGAACATTTCAAATGAATTGGATTTACTCTTCATAAGATAGATATACCCATATCTAGATAGATTATTAGTAAATGTAATGAAGTAGTAGAACCCATCTCTAGCACATATGTTCATAGATCCATATACATTAGTATGTACTAGACCTAGAAGTTCAGTGGCCCGCTCATTCTTTTCAGTAAAAGGTGATTTGATTATTTTACCAAGAAGACAGGACTCACATGTAGTCAATGATTCACAATCATCGATGTCAAGGATATGCTCCTTGACTAACCTCTTTATCTTATTCTTCTTTATATAACTGAGCTGACAGTGCCAAAGATAGGTATCGATGATATTATCTAGTTTTGGATGTTTATTTGATATATACATTACACTAATAAGCTATGATAATTTATAAATATCATTTTTTAATTATCCTCGCATTACTATAATATTATTCATAATGATATCACAATAATTTTTTTTATTAATAAATAATAACCATCTTGAACCAAAAGTCTAATAGATATTATATTCATCAGAAAAGATGGACAATAGTGATAGTTACTTAAAATGACACTATTAATTTTGAAAATAAGCTTAAGAGTTCCTAATGATAGGACTGAAATTTTACTTCCATTCCCAACATTAAGAAATCTATCATCATTCTCAAATTTTTTATCAATTTGAAGTTCATGCAATGAATTATATATATGAACTGAACTTTCGGTATCTAATACTCAAGTAGATATATCATAAACAAAGAAATTGCAAGGTGTTATTATATAACAATCTTGACCAGTAACTATTTGCTAATTTCTCCTATTCAGCCTATTCGGATTAAGAGGATAATTTTTCTTCGAGTCTACTTGATTAGGATCAACACTAGACTCCTCGTAATTAGGTCCTAAAAGCTTATCAGTGTCCAACACATATATCCATCAAAATTAGCCTCGAGAAACTAAAACCATACAATGTATAAGTAAACATATATATAGGTATTTGTATCCAAGAATCCTTATACCTCTTCTGATGATAAACCCAGATATAGGTAACATTGACCTACTCCTCAATTTATGAATCCAGGGGCAAAGTATTCAACTCAACACCATCTTCTCTCAGCAATTGCTCACCTATGGAGCCAGTCCAACAGCCGGTCGAGCTTCGGATTCTCAGCGGCCGAACTCTTCAGCGGATGAGCCTTAACTGCATACCTCCAGCCAGACGCCTATGGGAGCCGAACTCCCTCCTATCTTCCTCTTCAGGAGCCCGAACTCCTCCGAAATGGGCACACGACGAAGGCCTTCTGCCCTTCATTCGGCAAGCTCTGTAGCCATCACCATCAGTCAGTCCACCGCAGACGATAGCGACCCACTGTCAGGCGGCGATGGCTGTCATCCTCAATCCGCCGCACATGGCACCATCCCGAGAGACTGACTCCACCGAACCTCGAGCGGCCCACCAGCATGCGACTGCAGTTGTCACCATCAAGCTCCACTATATAAAGGACCCTCCCGACACGCTAAGGCTAAGCTCTCCTCCTGAACTCTCGACTCTCTAAGCTCTCCTCCTCATCTCTAAGCTCCGGAACTCATTTCGAGCACTCCATTCCTGTTGGCTGAAAACTGACTTGACCGTTGGAGGGTCCTGACGGAGCCACCCCCCACCGACTCTGGATGGGACTTCATTTTGTAGGTCCCCGACGGCGACCTCGGCGGCCCCCACTCCGGCAACCTCCGGCGACGACCAGTTTCTGCACCAACAGATTGGCGCTGGAAGAAGGGACTGAACCTTCGTGGTTCCCTTGTTCTTAAAGGAGTCCTCGACGATCCTTCTCTTCCCTCTCCGGAGATCTTCCTTTTCTCTTTCGAAGAGAAAATGCCACCCCAGGAGAGCTTCGGCACGGCGCTCGGCGGCCTCCGCGACCCGATCCCGTCCAGGCCCGTCTGTTCCTGCTTCAGCCCCGGCGGCCTAGGTTCCACCTGCACCCAGCGGTGGATGTGAAGCAGTTCGGCCTGCTTGTCCGACAAATCCGTGGCCTCACAGAGGCGTTGCAGGCTATACAGCAGCCTCCGGTGACGACTCCACCAACAAGCCCGCAATGAAGGCGCGAGGAATCGGCCTTAGGGAAGAGCCCAATCGCCCCTAGGAGAGAAACGGAGAGCAGAAGTTCTCCCACCGAAGCGGAATGAAGTTCAGCTCGAAGAAAGCCGAGCTTCCCCCCAAAGCTCATCATCAAGGAAGGGAACAAAGTTCCCCCGCGGAATGAAGTTCGGCACAAACAAGGGCGGAGCAAAGTTCCCCCGCGGAATGAAGTTCGGCACGAGGGCGGAGGAAAGTTCTCATCATCGAAATGAAGTTCGGCATAAGTGAAACTCCGCAACTCATCGTCGGAATGAAGTTCGGTGGAAGGCCGAACTCCAAAGCTCATCATCGCAATGAAGTTCTGCACAAGCGAGGGCGAAGCGAAGTTCTCCCACGGAATGAAGTTCGGAGGAAGGCCGAACTCCTCAGCTCATCGAAATAAAGTTCGACGGAAGCAAGGCCGAACTCTCCCTTTTGAGCTCATCAATGAAGCTCGGCGCAAGTGAAGCCGAACTCCACCTTAAAGCCCACCATCACAGTGAAGTTCGGCGCAAGCGGTGGCGGAACGAAGTTCTCCCGCGCATGAAGTTCGGCATAAAGGAGGCCGAACTCCGCGGCAGATCACCCAAGTGAAGTTCGACCGTGCTCGAGACCGCCCCACGGCGATCGAGGCCGAACTCCCCTTCGAGTACGTCGCTGCAACGAATTCAAGGGCGGTGCAATAAAGTTCGGGCAAGCAAAGCTGTCCCCCTCCCTACGAGCAAGGAAGTCCGGACAAAGAAGCATGCTCCAAATTAAGGAGGCCAGCATGTAATAGAGGAGGCCGTCTGAATGGGACTCGCTGCCCGAGGGAACTCAAGGAACAACACCCCGACGACCCTCAAACGGAAATGTGCTGCGAGTGGCTTCCCCTCGGTAAAATTCTTCCCTCTCAATAATATTATTTCTGGATGCGAAAACTATGCGATGATAGGGAAGAAGCAGTCAGCCGCGTTAGGAACAGGAGGAGAACCTCGTCCTAACGCGAGCAACAACCTCGGCTAGAGGAGATAAGATCTCTCCCGAGGGAAGCTCGGCTGCAGGAGATAAGATCTCCCCCGAGGGAAGCTCGGCTGCAGGAGATAAGATCTCCCCCGAGCGCGCACTTCGACCTCGACTGCAGAGATAAGATCTCCCCCGAGGGAAGCTCGGCTGCAGGAGATAAGATCTCCCCCGAGGGAAGCTCGGCTGCAGGAGATAAGATCTCCCCCGAGCGCGCACTTCGACCTCGGCTGTAGGAGATAAGATCTCCCCCAAGGGAAGCTCGGCTGTAGGAGATAAGATCTCCCCCGAGGAAAGCTCAGCTGCAGGAGATAAGATCTCCCCCGAGCGCGCACTTCCACCTCGACTGCAGGAGATAAGATCTCCCCCGAGAGATAAGATCTCAGATAGTAACGTCCGGGAGAATCTTATCTTTGGCCGAATTTGCTTTTCGGAAGAGCTTATCTCTGGCCGAAACTGCTCGAGAGAGATCTTATCTCTGGTCGAGGTTGCTTTTTCGGAGAGATCTTATCTCTGGCCGAGGTTGCTTTTCGGAAGAGATCTTATCTCTGATCGAACCATCCGGGAGAGATCTTATCTCTGGCCGGCGTTGCTTTTTGGGAGAGATCTTATCTCTGGCCGAACTGCTCGAGAAGATCTTATCTCTGACCGAGGTTGCTTTTCGGGAGAGATCTCATTCTGGCCGAACTGCTCGGGAGAGATCTTATCTCTGGCCGAGGTTGCTTTTTGGAGAGATCTTATCTCTGGCCGAACCGTCCGAAAGAGATCTTATCTCTAGCGGCGTTGCTTTTTCGGGAGAGATCTTATCTTTGGTCGAACTGCTTCGGGAGAGATTCTTATCTCTGTCGAGGTTGCTTTTTCGGGAGAGATCTTATCTCTGGCCGAACTGCTCGGAGAAGATCTTATCTCTAGTCGAGGTGGTTGCTCGGGAGAGATCTTATCTCTGGCCGAGGTTGCTTTTCGAGAGAGATCTTATCTCTGGCCGAACCGTCCGGAAGAGATCTTATCTCTGGCCGGCGTTGCTTTTCGGGAGAGATCTTATTTCTGGCCGAACTGCTCGAGAGAGATTTTTATCTCTGACCGAGGTTGCTTTTTGGGAGAGATTCATCTCTGGCCGAACTGCTGGGAGAGATCTTATCTCTGGCGAGGTTGCTTTTTGGGAGAGATCTTATCTCTGCCGAACCGTCCGAGGTTGCTCTTTGGGAGAGATCTATCTCTGGCCGAACCGTCCGAGAGAGATCTTATCTCTGGCCGGCGTTGTTTTTCGAAAGAGATCTTATCTTTGGCCGAATTGCTCGGGAGAGATCTTATCTCTGCCGAGGTTGCTTTTCGGGAGAGATCTTGTCTCTGGCCGAACTGCTCGGGAAAAGACTTATCTCTAGCCGAGGTTCTTTTCGAGAGAGATCTCATCTCTGACCGAACCGTCCGGGAGAGATCTTATCTCTGGCCGGCGTTGCTTTTCGGGAGAGATCTTATCTTTGGCCGAACTGCTCGGGAGAGATCTTATTCTGGCCGAGGTTGCTTTTCGGGAGAGATCTCATTTCTGCGCGAACTGCTCGGAGAGATCTTATTCTGGCCGAGGTTGCTTTTCGGGAGATCTTATTCTCTGGCGAACCGTCCGGGAGAGATCTTATCTCTGGCCGACGTTGCTTTTTTGGGAGAGATCTTATCTCTGGCCGAACTGCTCGGAGAGATCTTATCTCTGGTCGAGGTTTGCTTTTCGGGA
>QRFJ01000151.1:884915-887415 GCA_006176705.1 Cocos nucifera
CATATTCAAGCACATACCCTTACCAATGCCTCATAAGATATTAGTTAAAAATGCTCAACCAAAGCCAAATTACTTAAAAATACATGAACTAATAAGAGGCTTATTATATATATAGATTTATGGAAAGCAGTTATGTGGCAGAAAAAAGGTTTGGCCTATGACAAAAAAACTAGAAAACTAGAAGAGCAAATCTGAACATGACCTTGTCATACCTAGTTAAGCAAACTTATAATTTTTTGTAATTATAAGCTGCCTCCTTTTGGACTCTAAATTTAGGTGTTTTCTTCATGTCATATAATTTGAACAATATCTTTATGTTTCAAAAGCAATTACTGACAAGAGGCAATAACCCAATTCATACAGCTACAACTGGCCATAGCTTCCCACAGATATTCATATAAATATGTGTTAAAAGCTCATGTCGATAAAAAGATTGCAAGAAAGAAAAGGATGGGCAGAAGAGATACAAGCAGAAAGGCAAAATTTGATGGGCAAAGGAGTTATTGCAAGAGTTCCAAACAGCATGGGGGTAGTAGCAAAAAAAAATACTCCCAACTAGTCTTTCTCATTTCCTCTACCAACTCCTTGTCTATAGTGGTGGTGACCACAATCACTTTACCAACACTCATTTATGAAAACAAAGAACAGAGGGTATGATAGAGAGGAAGTGAAAAATGAGATGAGGAGGCACAAAAAAAAACAATACTTTTCTAGAGGAGTGGTTAAAGACAAATTTTGATAACATTGGACATCAAGCTTTTTTTGATGTTTGGTGCAATATCAATCATTTCTTGTCAAGGATGTGGTAGCATGCATGGTTGTTCAATTTAATTTTTATCTAGGACATTACTTGTAAGGTTATATCAACACTTAATAAGTTTGGGCAATAATAAAATAAATAGAAGAACACCATATTGTGTGTGTCACTAACAATGCAATGCTCTAATCATCAAAGTATATCTAGAATAAGCCATCATCCAATGGAAAGCAAGGTTTTGATTCTTGATATAAGAGACATTCTTTGTATCTCTACTTAGGATGGAGGCTTTCAAACAAATTTCAGGTCCTCAAAGCAAAGTATTATCACTCCATACATTTAGGTAGCATTTGGTTGCATAATAAATTTTGAAGGGATAAGGAAAATTAGCCAGATAAGTTCAATGGCATGGAACTCATTCCACGGAATAGGAATTTTGTGCATTTGGTTGAGAAGATTTTGCGATTATTTTGATTTTATCACGAGAAATTACCCTCCCACTATTTTGTATCTCTAGAGAGTGGATAAGAGCACAAATGAAAATGAAGGTGATAATTTTCTTCTATTCTACGAAATAAGTCTATCCCACCAAAATGGTAGAATAGAATTATACCCTTTCCCCTACTTATCCTAAGTCAGGGTATAACTCTATTCCACGAGGCTTAAAATGGTTTTGGCTGGATGAAGTACGCTTTTGGGAGCATATCCCCCCCATCTATTTCATGTAGTAAATGGGGCCCAAGAATTCCTTCAGCACTTGGTAATTGATGTGCAGATAGTGCTAGCAGACTTGATTGGTAGAACAAAAAGTCATAACATTGGATGTTTTTAAAGACATGTTTTATGAAAAAACTAAAAAGGTTTCACGAATTGTTTCTAGTCGAAGCTTTTCAGATGTATAGAAACATATCCCTAGTTAAGTTTATATGAAGCAATTATTTAGGCACCAAGTTCTGATGGACTCAAGTTCTGCCAAATCTTATTTCAAAACAAAATTCTATATTGTTGTGGCCTAGATAAAAATTCATTAGCTTGTAGTTGGAAGCGCCATACATAACAACAGACTGAAATTGTTCCTATTTCCATTGTTCACGTAATGCATTGCAAGGACACAATCACCTCCAAATTGCAATGCTTAGTTTCATTGCTCATGCTTAATGAATACCAATTGGTCTCCTCCATAATTTTGTTGATGTTCATCATGAAAAGTTCTCATCAATGACACAACTCGAGTTATCATGCAAGGGGCCATAACTAATGGTAATGTTTCAACATGCTGGAAGATTTAAATGAACTAGAAAGCTAAAGCACTCAACAAGCTCTTGAAGAAATGTCAACACTCCAATTGAGATGATTGTTTAGCTACTAAAGGATCCCTCATGAGCTTCCCTCCATCTTATGCAAAATTAACAATAGATCTACACACCCATTTACCTAAACAAATGGATGCCACTTATTTGCAGGCACTATGTTAACATGAGAAATTCACATTTGAGCTTCGTTGCACCATCAAATTTGGATCAGCGTTCTATAAAATGTTATTCTTCAAATCCTGAAAAATATAAAAATCATGTCCATGCAATCTGGTACTAACTAGTTGGTGTGTGCACACATTCATGCAACATAAACAATAGGAAAAGTTAAAATGAGATTAGCTTCATGAGTGTGCTCCTTTCAAGGTAACTTCAACATTTTCCTGTCCTAGGAGCGGCAATACCAAAATTGTCATCACAGAAAGACAGC